>CM038465.1:20152208-20456012 GCA_021464415.1 Lonicera japonica | reverse complement strand
TCCCCCCCCCCCCCCCCCCCCCCCCCCCCCCCCCCCCCCCCCCCCCCCCCCCCGAATTCGTCGTCGTACAAAATAAATATTTGGAGATAATAGAAGAGGGAACAAAATTTATATAATTTTTTTATTGGTACAAAATATCACAAAATATATATATATTTTCCCCCCCCCTAAAAATTAATTTCTAGTTATGTCCTACGTCAAAAATTACACGATTTAAGATTTGTCCACTCCACAATCTAAAAGTTACATGCCTAAAGATGTGTCTACTCCACAATCTAAGTCATTTAGTAGTCCTACTTTTCAGTTCATTTGGTAAAAAAAAAAACATAAAAATTACCGATTTAATTCCTCGAGAACTTGTAGCTCTATGGAGCTGAATGACCATTTGTCCATCCATTGGCCACACAACATTATTTTATTTTATAATTATCTAAATAACTTCGTATTTTAGACAGTAACAAAATAATAACTTTTTTTAATGCATATAAATATCTACATATGACACAAATATAGACAATTAAATAGGTATATAGTTCTGAACTAGTGGGCATGTCCACTGGTAGAAGATTTCACCCAAACAAGAGTGGACCCATGATTTTTCAATAGATACACCGTACTAGAATTTAAAACTTTACACATTATATCCATAAAAGAATTAATTTGAGTTATGCTACGACTCTCGCTGGTCCAGATCTAAAAACACCCTTGCACAGTAGTTGCACCCAAATTTCTTGAAGTCTCATGTTAGACTCTCTTGATATTACACTATTATATGATTGATAAAATTACTAATACATTATTTTATATAAAATTATGCGTTGATAAGTATAAGATGGACCACCACTTTAAATTAGAAAAATACATTGGGACCAATCAGACTTATGCCCCATGTAAATTCGTACTGATTTGGAGTCCAATTAAAAATAACGTAAGTAAAATAATGTAAGTTGCAGAGAAAATGTGCTACAGAACAACTCTTCAATTAATAATGTAGGGTGCCTTTTACCAAAAATGATAATAATGTAAAATGCTGAGCAAAAGAAAGAAAAGAACAAAAAATACTTTTAAGATGAAAATTTTCAGGGGTTTGGTGAATTGTCATTGATTATTGATTTCAAGCGTGAACAATTACACATTGTTAGTGGGTCTCATGAAATTTAACTTTTAGAAAGAAATCAAGAATTTACATAATCACCTTCGATTTTACTCTAACTAGTTTTCTACTTGGCTAATGTACTGGCGTTTTTTTACAAACCTTGAAATTTTTTATGTGTTTAACTTTTAATCAATTTTCAAGTCACCATTTTTTGCGAGTTTTGAACATACATAACTAAAAATCTGTACTTCAGCACAACTTTCTAGTTTCTATTGCAATTATCAGCTTTTTTACTTTATGTACTATTCCCTATCACTACCCGAGGCGGAATCAGGAGGGACAGATCGGATTATAGCACAGGACAAAATTTTGAAAAACCTACTAACATTATTAAAAAAAGATAAAAAAATTAATATAAGCCCACTCATTTGTTAAATTTTAGCACATCCCTTAACCCAACTCAAATATTATAAGCTCACTAATTTATATAACTCTCTTAAATTTATATAACTCACTATATGGTTATACTTTTAATTTTTTTTTAATAATATTTTTATTTATTACTATTAGTCTACCATTAGAAGAATCCTGGATCCGCCTCTAATCACCACTATTTTTAAAAGAGAGAAGTGGATAACAATAAATAACGAATTAAATAATAGTGGAAAGGCTAAATAGGAATGAGGAAGATAAAAAATATAGTGTTTTGACAGAGTGATTAGGAGAGATTAACAGAGCAGTTAATTAAATCGTGCATTAAAAGCTGACACGTGGGAGAATGTTGTACACTTCTCTTGTTTTATAATATTAGTATATTAAATTTAGATAATAGGGAGGAGGAGAGGGGTTGGCCCAGTGGTAGGCAACTTCTACCCTTGTCTTGAGGTCAAGGGTTCGACTCATGGGGTTGGGTAGGGGTTTTCCTTTATTTGTAGGATTAAGGGAGAGACTTAGACCTCCCTTAATTTAAAAAAAAAAAAAAAAAAATTTAGATAATAGGGAAACCATAATTGGACCTTGACGCCAGAGCCCTTAAAACACAAGGATCTACTTATGAGGCCAATGGGTTATAAAAAAAAATTGTAATCAAATTAATAATAAAAAAATTTGCAATTGTCAATTTTGATCTAGTGAGGCAACAGTAGGAAGAAAGAGGGTTAATTGTTAATTTTGAACTTGTGCACAGTTTCGAGTCCTAGTTGAATGCTACATTGGGTTAGTCTCATAGACACTAAAGTTCGCTTTTAAACGAAAAAAAAAATAATAATTCAAAGAAGAAAAAAAAATTACTTTCTATTTTATATATTATGAAAAAAAAAAAAAACAAAAAAAACAAAAAACACCAACATTTTTTCAAAAATTCGATAGGGACGGGGCAGGAATTTTTAGCAGTCACATTCTCCAGCAATACATTTTTATTTTTCTCCATTTATGGACTTTTTAACACATTAAAATATGCACACATAAAATTAATGTTAACAAACGTGAGGATATTGATTTTAGAAACTCCATAAAAGGACAAAATTAAATGGTGTAATGGAAGATATTAAAACCAATAAACTTTATTATTGTAGTCTAATTACAATTATATGAAATAAAAATTAATTACTGTAATCTGACAATAAATTAGATCACCTACTTACAATAGAAAGTCAATAAAATAATACTCGATAAAATAATGATCTCGTTAAATTAATAAATTTTGCCAGTCTTGACTTGGGCCCAAGAGGTAAAGTAATATTTTCGCTAAATTTATAAGATAATAATTTTTTATATACCCATTCAGACCAATCGGTTACATAAATTAATAATTCACTTTTTTATACCAACTATCATGTCTTAGCAAAATATGATTTTAATGTTATTTGCTTTTTGCTTAAATTTATATTTGCGTGAATTCATCCCTAATTTTATGTAATGCCTTAAGTATATTAGTGTGCATTTCTCATCTTATAAATAATACTTAATTTTGGAATACCAAATTATAATATAATTTGTACACTTGACTTTTTAAAGTAGGTATCTCCCAATTTTTAGTATAATTTAGATTTTTCTAAAATAGGTAAACCATAATTGGATCTTGAGGCAAGAGCCCTTAAAACTTAACGATCCACTTACGAGGCCAATGTGTTATCAATTTTGAGTGTAATTATATTAATAATAATAATAAAATAATATGTTAATTTTGATCTAGTGAGGCAAAGGTGGGGAGAAAGAGGGTTAAGAAACTCAGTAGTGTTAGTCTCAAGAGACTAAAGTTCTCTCTTAAACAAAAAACGTTAATAATTCAAACAAGAAAAACAATATTTAGTATTTTATTTAATTACTACATTGATCAATATTTTTAACAAGTCAAAGGAATATTAGGAAGAAAAAATAACTCTTTGTTTGGCTGGAGTACGTAATTTTAATTTTTATAAAAATTATAAGTCAATTTTTAATACTATTGAGGCAATTTTTTTAACGTTCAAGTTTTTGTAAAAGTTTGTTGACACATATGATTTACAAGTCAATTTTTACATTACCATTAGAGGTACTCTAATCTCGTATAAATAGAATACAACTTCATTATAGCATCTCATATGAATTCATCCAGAATGACCCGTACACTCTAACTTATAATCAGGGGCGTCTCCAGTAATGTACGAGGGTGTGCGGACGCACACCCGAGCATTTCGGAATTTTTTTCAAAAAAAAAAAAAAAAGGTTAGGGACTTATATGCTTAGTTTTATAGTTGAGTGGTTTTGAGAAATAAAGTTTAACTTAAAAAGCCAACAGGTCTTTTGCCTCTTTAGCCTTCTGCTCGACTGCTCTCCTTTTATTTCCCTACACACTGCACACGCAGCAACATCAACCATTCTCTCTCTCACAACAAAAGCCATTCTCTCTTTTGCTATTCTCTTCTCTCTCTCACGGCTCAATCAGTCAGTCACGCACTCTACACTCACGCTTGGACAGCAGACTACAGAGCAAGTGAGCAACGGAGCAAGGTAAATAAAAATCTCTTTTCTTTTTATAGCGAAAAATGCTAATTTTTCTATGATATATATTATAAATCATGAATAGATATATCATATATGATCTCAACATATGTGTAATTGTGTAAAATTAGTTGGAGCTTGATTTTAGGGCTTAATTTTGTAAGGTTAATTTTAGGGCAAAATTTTGTAGGGTTGAATTTATGGCTTAATTTTATTTGAGTTTGATTTTAGGGCTTAATTTTGTTGGAGCTTGATTTGGGGCTTATTTTGTATATTTGATTGTAGGGCTTAATTTTTGTAGGGTAGATTGTAAGGCTCAAATTTTATGTATAAAATTATGAATGGATATAGGCAATATGGCTAATTTTATTTCATAATTTATATTTGAGAGAGTAATGAATCTAAATGAAAACCAATAAATATTAATTGTTGGAAAGAGAGATTAATGCTCATATTTTTTTGATTTTAAGGCTTTATTTGATTTAGTTAATTATTAGACTCTTTAATTAATTGTATATTAATTGTTTAATTGCATAGGGCTGAGTTTAGAATGAAGAAGTATTATAGCAAAATTGAAACGTTAATGTATAGGGCTTAACATTTTTTGGATGTTGGTCTTGGGCCTCAACATTACGAGGCTGAGAATCACATTAATGTCACTAAAGTTGGGAAAAAATGTGCTAAGCGGCTTATATCGAGTCTATACAATTAATTAGGGCTTAATAGTGTATAGGGCTGAGTTTAGAATGAAGAAGTATTATAGCAAAATCGGTTAGGGGATGACTTCATGAATGATTGTTTGGTGGCTTATATCGAGAAAGATGTGCTCAACTCCATCGATAACGAAGACGTCATTCAACGTTTTCAAAATATGAAGTCTTGAAGAGGATTGTTGTAGGTAATTTTTATATTTTAGTACTTTTGTTGATGTAAGAATTTCATATTTATATTATTATTATTTTAGCTTTTGAGTTTAGAGAAATTGCGCACCCCCGGGTATAAATTCCTGGCTATGCCACTGCTTATAATTCTTATTATATGCTATCAATAAAACAACCAATCACGCATTAAAAGGGCATACGTAAACTAGATTAATCTCGGAAAACTACCCTTACAAAAATTCTGTGTGATCAATAAAACAACCAATCACACATTAAGAGGGTATATGTAAACTAGATTAATCTAGGCAAACTCCCCTTACAAAAATTTTGTGTGATTGCGTGATTTGTTTTTGCTTAATTTTAAATTGTTTGCAGGCAATATTTATTGACCTTAGATATATTACGGTATATTTAAACTAAATGGGTTGAATTGGACTACATCATGAGCCCAAACCTGAATTATGGAGAATTAATGAATATAAGAATTACTTTACATATGGCAAAATATAATATTAATATTAAAATAAAATATTAAAATAAAAAAAATAGAGATATTTACAACTATTAGTCCTATTTTATGTTATAGAATAATATTAAAGGATATTCCCTCCCCCCGCGGAATTTATGTTGTACAAAATAAATCTTTAGAGATGATATAGGAGAGAAATTATTTTTCTATAAAATTGTTTATTGGCACAAAATATCATAGAAAAAAATTAATTATTTTTATAATACAAATAATATACATTTCTGCCCCTTAAAATTAATTTCTAGTTATGTTCCTACGTCAAAAATTACACGATTTAAGTATTTGTCCACACCACAATCTTACATGCCTAAAGAATGTGTCTACTCCACAATCTAAGTTATTTAGTAGTCCTACTTTTCAGTTGTTTTGGTAAAACAAAAAAAATAAACAAAAAACAAAAAACCATAAAAATTACCGATTCAATTCCTTGTGAACTTGTAGCTCTATGGAGCTGGATGCCTATCCATCCATTGGCCACACAACATTATTTTTTTTATAATTATCGATATAACTTTGTATTTGAAACAATAACAGAGTCATAACTTTTTTTTGAATTTATTTTTATGTGTATAAACAACTACATATAACACATACGTAGACAATTAAATAGGTATACAGTTTTAAACTAGCGAGCAAGTCCACTGGTAAAAGATTTCACCGAAACAAGAGTGGACCCATCATTTTTTGGATGGGCGGGATAACGTTGATGCTTAATTAAGTTTGAACTAGACTAGAACTTAAAACTTTGCATATTATACCATAAAAAAATAATTTGAACTATGTTAAAACTCTCGTCGGTCTAGATCTCAATACGCCATTACACAGTACGTGGTTGTACCCAAACCTCCTGAAGTCTCATGTTAGACTCTCTTGATATTACACTATTATGTGATTGATAAAATTATTAACACATTATTTTATGTAAAATTATGCGTTGATGAGTATAAGATGGACCACACTACTTTAAATTAGAAAAATACATAGGGACCAATCAAACTTTTGCCCCATGTAAATTCGTACTAATTTGGATTCCAATTAAAAAATATTGTAAGTAAATAATGAAAGTGTGCAGAGAAAATATGCTACACAACAACTCTTTGATCAATAATGTAAGATGCTTTTTACAAAAAATTAAGAGTAAACAACAATTTTGGCCACTAATTTTTTTTTGTTTCATTTCACCCACTAAACTTTCAAATTGTTTCATTTCGCCCATTCCGTCCATAAATGTGCGTTAGTGGGGGGTATTTTCGTCATTTCACTGCAAAAATCCTCCTATTCATCTTCTCTGTCCTTCTCCCCCCACTTCTCTCTCTAGGAAGAAGAAAAAACTTGTCTAAGAAGAAGAAGAAAAAACCAAACAAAAACTCAAAATACAGAAGAAGAAGAGATGAAAGGATTTTCACTTCATCTTCTCATTCAAATTTTCCTCCCATTTTTACATCTTTCTTATTCTTACTCTGATCTCGAACCACTCTTGAAGCTTAAATCCTCCATTGTCGGACCTTCAAGCTTCGGCCTTCAAGACTGGATAGCTCCATACTACAACTCTTCTTCATCTTCATCTTATCTCTACGCATTGCTTCTTCTCCAGTATTACATGCGATATTGACTCAAAAATCATATCTCTTAGTATCTCTCATGTTCATCTCTTCGGCACTATTCCACTAGAGATTGGACTATCGAAGAACCTCGTTAATGTCACTTTAACCACTAACAATCTCACCGGTAAGCTTCCGATTTAAATGTAAGACCTAACGCACTTGAAATTCATCAATCTTTCTTCTAACAATTTCGCCGGGGAATTCCCTAGAGGCATTGTGGTTACAATGACAAAGCTGGAAGTTTTTGATGTTTATGATGACAACTTTGAAAGCAACCTTCCCACAGAGTTTGTGAACTTAAAAAAGCATAAAAATCTCCATCTCAGTGGCTTGGATACTATAATTCTTGTGAAGACATTGATTTTAATGGGAGGCCATTTATGATCCCCCAGGGAGATTGAAGATATTAATTTTAATGGGAGGGGGAGGCAGAGGAGAGAGGGAAGTGAGGGATGGGGAAAGAGAAGATGAATAGGAGGGTTTTTGCAGTGAAATGACGAAAATACCCCTACTAACGGTAGATTTATGGACGAAAATGGACGGAATGGGCGAAATGAAACAATTTGAAAGTTTAGTGGGTGAAATGAAACAAAATAAAATTGACCAATAATTTAGTGGCCAAAACTGTTGTTTACTCAAAAAATAATAATAATATAAAATGCTGCCCAAAAGAAAAGAAAAGAAAAGAAAATACTTTTAACATGAAAGCTTCCAAGTGTTTGGTGATTCGTCATTGTTTCCAAGTGTGAACAATTACACAATGTTAATGGGTTCCATGCAATTTAGCTTTCAACGTACATAACCTGAAATCCGTACTTTAGCGCAACTTCCTATTGCAATTGCCAGGTTCTATACTTGATGTCCTATTTTCTATCACTTCTGTTTTTAAAAGCGGACAATTAAAAAAATTCTTATTAGAGAAAGATTTTCACACTAAAATAAAAGAATAATTTTTTTGTAAATGAAGGGCCTTTTTTTTTTTTATTGATAATATGACATGTGTCTTTTTTTTTTTTTGAAAAATGACATCCCAACCCTTAAAATAAACTAAAAAATTACTAAGATGCATTAAAATATGGACTGCAATATGAACCTTGCAGACCATATTTCACTGCAATATGAATCTTGCAGTCCATATTTCTGGTGCAAAGTTCATATTGCAATCCATATTTTACTGCAATGTTCACTTTGCAATCCATCTTTCACTGCAATGTGAACTTTGCAGTCCATATTTTTTTTTGTGCAAATTTCATAAGAGGGGGTAATTTAGGTAATATATAACATGTTTTTATTAACTAAATGATATTTAAATTTATTCAAATACTTTCATTTAAAATATAAAACAAAATAGCCTCTTACACTAATCATCAATTAAAAATAGGCCATTCATTCAAAAAAATATTATTCATTGGATTTTTGGTAAAAATCAATGTGTAATAAGACCTTCTACCTAATTTCTAGTTTTAAAAGAGTGAAGTTGATAACAATTAATAAGGAAATAAATAATAAAGGAAAGGCTAATTTATATTTCTCCAATTATGTACTTTCTTAGCACACAATAAAATATGCACACATAAAAATTCCGGACAATTAAAATATAGGGCTAATTGGAGAAATATTTTCACACTAAAGCCAATGAATAAAACTTTTGTAAATGAGGGACCTATTTTTCATTATATTAATGAAATGACATATGTCATTTTTTTCCATTGCAATATGACATTTCAACCCTTAAAATAAACTAAAAACTACGGATATTCATTAACACTAAAAGACAATACTGCCCCTCTCATTTTCCCTCTCATTCCGCAATGCTGTCTCTTCGAAACCACAGAACACCAACCAACAGCAGCGAAGAAGAGAGAAGAGAGAAGACCAAAGAGAAGCCTTATTGACGTAATTTTCATACCGCCGACCTCATTTTTAAAGCCTCGACAACGATCATACCATAGCATGTGAGTATTACGTTTCTCTCTATTGCCCTTCTTCGTTTTTTAGGGTTTATAATTTGTGTGTTTATCTGCTTTTGATGATAATTAGGCTTTCTAGTAACCGATTCCGCAATATTTGCATATTTTCGACTATTTATGAGAGCTAGGGTTTCTAGTCACCAATTGAAAAACTCATTTCGTAATTGTGCAAAGTTCACATTGTACCTCGTATGGTTCTATATATTTCAGGATGTATTAATGATTTTTAAAGATTTTTCTGATGTTTTCTAACCAATTTCACTGCAATGTGAACTTTTCAATCCATTTTTTACTCCAACAGGAAGTTTGCAGTGCAAATCTCACTGCAATTTGAACTTTGTAGTTCACATTTCACTGCAAAGTTTATATTGCAGTCCGTATTTCACTGTAATATGAACTTTGCAGTCCATAATTTTGGTGCAAAGTTCATATTGCAGTCCATATTTCACTGTAATGTGAACTTTACAGTCCATCTTTTACTTCAACAGAAATTTTGTAGTGCAAATTTCACTACAATGTGAACTTTGCAGTCCATAGTTTTAGTGCAAAGTTCATATTGTAGTCCGTATTTCACTACAATATGAATTTTGCAGTCCATCTATTACTTCAACAGAAAGTTCGCAGTGCAAATTTTACTGCAATGTGAACTTTGTAGTCCACATTTCACTGCAAAGTTAATATTGCAGTCCGTATTTCACTGCAATATGAATTTTGCAATCTATAATTTTGGTGCAAAATTCATATTGTAGTTCATATTTCACAGTAATGTGAACTTTGAAGTCCATCTTTTACTCAAACAGGAATGTTGTAATGCAAATTTGCAATGTAAACTTTGCAGTTCACATTTCACTTGAAAGTTCATATTGCAATCCGTATTTCACTGCAATATGAACTTTGCAGTCCAGAATTTTGGTGCAAAATTCATATTGCAATCCATATTTCACTAGAAAATTCATAATGCATTACAAATTTATGTCCATAGTTTCTCTATTTCACTGCAATATGAACTTTGCAGTCCATATTTTACTGCAATATAAACTTTGCAGTCTATAATTTTTTACATGTGCATTCAATATTTTGTGACAGCTTTGTTTTCACATCTTTTAGAGAAGGATAAAGCTGCAATTAAAAAAAATAGGAAAGAAAAGAGTAGGAGAAACAGTAGAGAGATCTCCAACAAAGGTTAGAAAGATGAAAACATCTTCTACTCCATCGAAAAGCCATGAAGAATCAAAGGCACAAAAGAAAGGTCTTAAGAAAAAGACTAAAACCTCTTCTCATCACCAGCCAACGGTATTTCAGTGCAATTTGTAACCGATAGTTAAACTATTTGATGAACAAAGAGATTTTATGCCCCAAACACATTTCGAAGCAATCATGAGAATGCCGTTTGGGGTTTTCTTCAAGGCTATCTACGACAACAAAGTAAATATCAAAACTATAGATAGAATCTCAAAGCCAATCATGCGAATTATGAAGTTATACCTTTTGAAATAAGATGGATTTGTTATGGGGGAAGCTATTACAATTGACTGTCGATGATGTTGCACTCATTTTTGTACACTTCTCTTGTTTTATAATATTAGTATATTAAATTTAGATAATAGGGAAACCATAATTGCACCTTGACGCGAGAGCCCTTGAAACTCAAGGATCCACTTACGATGCCAAATTGCCAATGGGTTATAAAAAAAATTGTAATTGTTAATTTTGATCTAGTGAGGCAACAGTAGAAAGAAAGAGGGTTAATTGTTAATTTTGATCTTGTGAATAATTTCAAGTTCTGGTTGAATGCCATGTTAGGTTAGTCTTATTGATACTAAAGTTTGCTTTTAAACAAAAATATAATATTAATTCAATGAAGAAAAAAAATAATTTACTTTCTATTTTATATATTATGAAAAAAAAAAAAAAAACATTTTTTCAATAACGTTTAATATATTAATTACTAAATTAACCTCACGAATAAAGTTCGATAGGGATGGGGCAGGACTTTTTAGCAGTCACATTGTCCAGCAATACATTTTTATTTTTCTCCAAGTATGTACTTTTTTAACACAATAAAATATGCACACATAAAAATTCTGCCAAAACTATATGTTCTTTTTGCTCTACGGTAGTAAAAATATAATATTATTCAAAATTAATGTTAACAAACGTGAGGATATTGATTTTAGAAACTCCATAAAAGGACAAAATTAAATGGTGTAATGGAAGATATTAAAAGCAACAAACTTTATTATTGCAATCTAATTGCAATTATCTGAAATATAATTTAATTACTGTAATATGATAATAAATTAGATCACCACCTACTTACAAAACAAAGTCAATGAAATAATAATTGATAAAATAATTAATGATCTCACTAAATTAATAAATTTTGCCAGTCTTAACTTGGGCCTTAGAATAGTTTTTTATAGACCCATTTAGGCACATGATTATATAAATTAATAATTCAACTTTTTAAACCAACTATCATGTCTTAGCAAGATATGATTTTAATGTTGTTTGCTTTTTACTGAAATTTATATTTGCGTGAATTCATCTCTAATTTTATGTAATGTCTTAAGTATATTAGTGTGCATTTCTCACCTTATAAATAATACTTAATTTTGGAATACCAAATTATAATATAATTTGTACACTTCACTTTTTAAAGTTGGATCTCTCCCAATTTTTAATATAATTTAGATCTTTGTAAAATAGGTAAACCATAATTGGATCTTAAGGCGAGAGCCCTTAAAACTAAAAGATCCACCTACGAGGCCAATGGGTTATCACATCTTGTGTGTAATTAAATTAATAATAATAAAAAAATAATATGTTAATTTTGATCTAGTGAGGCAAAGGTGGGGGATAAAGAGGGTTAAGAAACTAGTGTTAGTCTCAAGAGACTAAAGTTGTCTCTTAAAAAAAACGTTAATAATTCAAACAAGAAAAACAATATTTTCTATTTTATTTAATTACTACCTTGATCAATATTTTTAACAAGTCAAGGGAATGTTAGGAAGAAAAAATAACTCTTTGTTTGGCTGGACTACGTAATTTTAATTTTCATAAAAATTATAAATGACAGAACTTAAAAATTGTAATACTAATGAGGCAATTTTTTTAATTTTCAAGTTTTTGTAAAAGTTGATTGACACGTATGATTTACAAGTTAATTTATATATTACCATTAGAGATGCTCTTATCTCGTATAAATAAAACACAACTTCGTCATAGCATCTCATTAGAATTCATCCAGAATGACCAGTACACTCCAACTTATAATTCTTATTATTCACTATTAATAAAACAACCAATCACACATTAAGAGGGTATATGTAAACTAGATTAATCTCGGAAGACTACCCTTACAAAAATTATGTGTGATCAATAAAACAACCAATCACACATTAAAAAAATATATGTAAACTAGATTAATCTCAGAAAACTACCCTTACAAAATTTTTGTGTGATTGTGTGATTTGTTTTTGCTTTTAAATTGTTTGCAGGCAACATTTATTGACCATAGATATACTACGATATATTTAAACTAAATGGATCGAATTGGACTACATCAGGAGCCCAAATCTGAATTATGGAGAATTAATGAATATAAGAATTACTTTACGTACATATGGCTCAATATGATATTAATACTAATTAAAAAAAATAGAGATAATATATCATAACTATTAGTCCCATTTTGTGTTATAAAATAATATAAAAATATATATCCCCCCTCTCGATCTCTCAAATTTATCGTTGTACAAAATAAATCTTTAGAGATGATATAAGAGAGAGTTTTTTTTTCTATAAAATTGTTTATCGGCGCAAAATATCATAATTTTTTTTAATTATTTTGATAATACAAATAATATATATTTTTACACGATCTTGTAGCTCTATGGAGCTGGATGCCTGTCCATCCATTGGCCACACAACATTATTTTATTTTATAATTATCTATATAACTTTGTATTTGAAACAATAACAGACTCATAACTTTTTTTTTTTTTTTTATATGCGTATAAACAACTACGTATAACACATACGTAGACAATTAAGTAGCTATACAATTTTGAACTAGCAAACACATCCACCGGTAAAAGATTTCATCCAAACAAGAGTGGACCCATAATTTCTTGGATGGGCGGGATAATGTTGATGCTTAATTAAGTTTGGACTGGACTAAAACTTATAACTATACATATTATATCCATAAAAAAATTAATTTGAACTATGCTAAAACTCTATCTGATCCAGATCTAAATATGCCATTGCAAAGTGGTTGCACCCAAACCTCCTAAAGTCTCATGTTAGACTCTCTTGATATTACACTATTATATGATTGATAAAATTACTAACACATTATTTTATGTAAAATTATGCGTCGATGAGTATAAGATGGACCACTACTTTAAATTAGAAAAATACAAGGGGACCAATCAAACTTTTGCCCCATGTAAATTCGTACTAATTTGGACTCCAATTAAAAAATATTGTAAGTAACTAAGAGCATCTCCAATGCAACCATGAATTGGAGAAAAATGGAGTGCCACATAGGATATATAGACAATGAGTCAAAAAACCCATCTCCAATGCAACCATGTATAATGACCATGAAGGTGATGTGTCAAAAAGATGGGAAGACATTGTGAGGGTGACCCTCTACATCTAGAGGGTCTTCTAGACGATGTCTAGATGCCACGTCATCATTTTTACATTAATAATTTATTTTTAAAATTTTAAATTATTTTAACTTTTAATTTACAATTCTATATTCAATAAAATTTATATTGTTAAAAAATATTCTTCAAGATCTATCAAACAAAATCCATATACTTTATATTTTTTTATTAAAAAATTTGACGAATTATGTCAATAGCAATTTTATAGACAACACCATTGGAGATGATTTTTTTAGAGCTTGACCATCAACAATATTTTTAGTGCCACATAGGAACCATGTTTTTAAATATGCTTACATGTCCATATTTTTAGTACATCCAATCCATGTTAGCATTGAAGATGCTCTAATGAAAGTGTGCAGAGAAAATGTGCTGCACAACAACTCTTTAATCAATAATGTTAGATGCTTTTTACCAAAAATAATAATAATATAAAATGCTGACCAAAACAAAACAAAAGAAAAGCGAATGCTTTTCAGATGAAAGTTTCCAAGTGTTTGGTGAATTATTGTCACTGTTTCCAAGTGGGAATAATTACATAATTTACGCGTTTATAACTACCTTCAATTTTACTCTAACTAGTTTTACGTATTCGATGTGCAGGCGATTTTTGCAAATCTTATGTGTTTAGATTTAAATTTTTTTATGTGTTAACTTTTTATTAATTTTCAAGTCACCATTTTTTATGAGTTTTCAACATACATAACTTAAAATCTTTACTTTAGCACAACTTCCTATTGCAATTGCTAGCTTCTTTACTTGATGTCCTATTTCCTATTACCACTGTTTTCAAAAGAGAGAAGTTGATAACAATAAATAAGAAATTAAATAATAATGGTAAGGCTAAATAGGAATGAGCTAGGAAGATAGAAATTATTGTGTTTTGACAGAGCGATTAGGAGAGATTAATTAAATCGTGCATTAAAAGCTGAGACCTGGCATAATGCTGTACACTTGTCTTGTTTTATAATAGTAGTGTCAAATTGTTTTATAATAGTAGTGTCAAATTTACGTCTTAGTAAAATGGGTAAACCATAATTGGACCTGGACACGAGAGCCCTTAAAACTCAAGGATCCACTTACGAGGCCAATGGGCTATAATATCTAGCTTGTGTGTAATCAAATTAATAATAATAAAAAAAATTCGAAATTCGAAATTTTTAATTGTTAATTTTGATTTATTGAGGCAACAGTGGGGAAAAAGAGGGTTAATTGTTTTTATTTTTGGTCTAAATCGAGCGGTGTTTAGATTAGCTTTCGCGCATCTCAACTAATTTTTTATGAGAAAGAACTGGAACTTGAACTCAAAACCTTACAGCCCTTACTCAAAGTGCAAACACTCATGACTTGATGATCTACCATCAGGCCAAACCTCCCAAGTTTAAGAGGGTTAATTATTAATTGGTAATTTTGATCTTCCTGGCTGAATGCCATGTTGGGTTACTCTCATAGACACTAAAGTTCTTTTTTAAACAAAACAATAATAATTCAAACAACAAAAAAATGTTACTTCCTATTTGTTATAAAAATATTGATATGTGGATGTCCATAACTAATCCCACATTGAAATTGTGGTATGAATGAGGGATTACCTAATAGTATATATATTGGATTTGTCCCACATTGATTATGTAGAGAAGTAAGGAGGTTAGCTCTTAATATAAATAGAGCTAACCCCTACACATATTGGATATCAGTTGAGTAATAAGATTTCTCTTATTCTCTTATTTCTTTCTCTCTCTATTATTTTAACACGTTATCAGCACGACTGCTCTACAGTCAATTGGAGGCCATTGCGAAAGCAGGCCACCATAGTTAATTTTTTTTTTCCTTCTTCTTGAAGGCCGGCCGGTCATGCGAAAGCATGTCACCATAGTTTCAAATTTATATTTATTCTTCTTGGAGGCCAATTCAATATCAAGCATCGTAATTTCTTCATACAGGTCAGATCTATAATTTTTTTTTTCTTTCATAATATTATGATTTCTGTTGTTTGTCTTTTTATTATTATAGATATTAAATATTCTATTTGGGACTTTAAATTTATAATCATTATTATCTTGGATCCGAAGTTCCACGATTTATATTTTTGGGACCTGAAGTTCCCTATTCATTATTATGGACCCGAAGATTCATAATTTATTTTTGGAACATGAAGTTCCTTATTCATTATTATGGACCTGAAGATCCATAATTTATATTTGGGACCTGAAGTTCCCAATTCATTATTATGGACCCGAAGATCCATATTTTATTTTTGGGGCCTGAAGTTTCCTATTTATTATTATGAACCGAAAATCCATTATTTATATTTGAGACCTGAAGTTCCCTATTCATTATTATGGACTCGAATATCCAAAAATTTATATTTGGGAACTGAAGTTCCCTATTAGTTAATATGGATGCGAATATTCATAATTTCGATTTGGGACCTAAAGTTTTTCATTCATTATTATGAATCCGAATATTCGTAATTTATATTTGGGACCTGAAGTTCCCTATTCATTATTCTAGACCCGAAGATCTATGATTTATATTTGAAGTCAAAGACTTTTATTTTATTTAGAGATCTGAAGTTCTCTAAATTTGAACCTGAAACTGCATAGTCATAAATTTGGATCTGAAGTTCCAATAACGATATGCCTCAATAATCAAATATAAAATTTTGATATAAGAGGATATTGAATTAAAGTCCCATAAATTTGGTAACCTAAATTTGGGCCTGAAGTCCCATATAACTGTTAAATTCTTATTTATATATATAACTTTATATATAAATATGTTGTTGTTATATTATTTTCATATTTGAACTTAATAAATCTCTTATTCTACCCCTTCTCTATAATTGCTTAAAGTATTATAAACATAGTAGATCAGCATATAAGGTTAGAATTTACAGGCTTGAAGTTTTTTTTTTATAAAACCAAAAGTTTTATTATTTCTTATGAACCCGAAGTTTTATATTTAAGCAAGAACTTGCAGTTCATTATTTCTTATGGGCCTAAAGTCTTATAAGATAAAGTATCAACTCTCAACTTTATACGTCATTAATTTATACATACTTAAAAAGGACTTGGTAGTTCTTTGGCAATCCCTGAAGGATGGATATGACCACCAGAAGATGGTCATTATGCCAACACTCGTAATGAATAGATTGAATCTCTGACAATGGTTGAGTATGACTTTTTATTTTCGATCATTTGCTCCTAAAGTAGCACTATTAAAGACTCCCCATCTATTATACCTTGAATATGCTCCTGAAGTAGCAATATCAAGATTATTGTTTTCAAGTGGTCTAGACAAAGTTGGTTGTTTCCTTATATCAGAATCGAACAACTAAATATTGATAGAATCATAATTTTAGAACAATTAGTTCTAATGCAATTCCTGAAGTGGTGGTAGAAATGGTAACTGCCCCAGTAGAGGTAGAAAGAAAAATTATTATAAAATTCAAGAACCACCTGAAGTGGTTTGTTGAGAAGTGCCGGACCTTAAATCATAAGTATATACCAAAATATGTGAGACAGTCATACTGAATGGGGGGAGCATGAAATTATTTTTTATAATGCTGCTGATTACACTCCTCTTGATGAAGAGACTTTTGATGAGAAGTTGAGAGCAAAAATCAATTTAGGTCCAGAAGACCTAAATTATCATTTATTTATGATTCTATTATTTAAATGTATGAATTATGGATTGCATAATACACTTTTTAGATGGTTTCATATCATATACTATTATTGAAAAACCAGAAGATTTTCAATAAGTTGGAGCTTAATATATATACAAAGTATCCACTATAGTTGAACTTATACAAAAAATTGAAGGCTCCAGAAGAGCCTATATATAGTATATCAACATATTCATTAAAGATTATTATTATCAAGCAGTTCCTGAAGAAACTTGCTTAACTTTAATGAGTATCATATTGAAATAAATAGTGAATGTAACAATGAATCACTATGCATTATTAACTAGTGTTAGGAGCCAGAAGCTCACACTAGAATCATTATTACTTTCTCCTTGAGTCTCTATTACACAACATTGTGCATTATTACTAGTGTGAAGAGCCAAAAGCTCCCACTAAAAAAAAATTTATTTTCTCACCGAGTGTCTATTATACAACGCTTTTTAGTGTTGAATCACTCTCTATTATGAGTAAGAAGCTCAAGCCGAGCTCAAAGTCCAAAAATTTAGTTATCTCGAAAATTTCAACTCTTTGCATGATCGGTAGGTATCTTAGAAGTACCATATTAAGAAAAAAATAATAAACAACTTTTAAGGGTACAAGTTTACTAAATTTGTATTTTTTTTTTCTACCATGTATTTGCAAAGGTAAACTTGTTACTAAATTATTTTATTTAAATTATTTTTTTTGGATTGACATTTTTTTAAAAAAGAATGCAAGATAATATTTGTCCCTTTGTAGATGCTCCAAGACTAAGACACCTATTGGTATGTAAGTTTTCTTCATTCCACTATATATTTTTTTTTACAAGCTTACAATGCAAATTCAAAAATACAACTACTAAATTTAATTTGCCCATAGTTAGTTTTATTATTCATATATGCTTTGACCCATTTTTAATAATCCCGTATTTAAAACAAATTAAAGGAGATGTGTTTATTGCACGTTTTGCAAATTATCATTTTGATGAGAATGTATTCCCGCCGTTAGGGGGAGATAAGAAAGTTCCTGCAGAACTATCCGTTCCAGAAGAACGGCGAGAATTATAGTGGAACAATCCCACTATATCTTATCTAGACCCACGTACATCAGAATGTGAGAAGGCACGGAGAATATTGTTTTGTAAGAAATTGCAAACACATTACTAATTGATTTAATGATGCAGTAAAATACAACAAAGTTATATGTGTCAACTATAAATACAGTTGCCATAATTAGTATCCATGTAGGACAACTTCAAAATATGGCAATTAATGAATCTGTACCACACTTGAAGCGTGGCAGACCTATAGGCTCCAAAGATTGAACTCCCTAGAAGAGGAAGTCTGATTAATCATGCCCTAAGAACACTCCTGAAGAGGTTCCTCATTTCACTCAAGAAGAGGTTATGGGAAAATCCACTCTCTTTAAGGCTCCTGAAGTGGCCATTGTCTTGAAAAAGACGCAAGTCCCTGAAGAGACTACATAAGCCCCTGAAGAGGCATTGGTACCAAATAATAAAGAGATGTGGAATATAAATAAAATGTCATCGATGACTTATTTGTTTATACAGTATCTACTGGAATATCAAAGGGCAATGATGAAAATGATACAGAACCACGTACATTAAGTGAATGTCGACAAAGAGAAGATTGGCCAAAATGGGAAATTGCCATCAAGGCAGAATTAGAGTCTCTAAATAAACGTGGTGTATTTGGACCTATAGTACAAACCCCAAAAGGTGTTAACCCTGTAGGTTATAAATGGGTGTTTGTAAAGAAAAGGAATGAAAAGAATGAAATCACACGATACAAGGCACGACTTGTGGCACAAGGTTTCTTGCAGAAACCTGGGATTGATTATGATCAAATATATTCCCCTGTTATGGATGCAATAACTTTCAGATATCTGATAAGTTTAACAGTAACTGAAAGTTTAGATATGAGACTCATGGATGTTGTAACTGCTTATTTATACGGGGACTTAGACACAAACATATATATGAAAATCCCAGAAGGATTTACTTTGCCTGAAGCAAAGCCAAGGAGTACGTACTCGATACAATTAAGACGTTCACTATACGGACTTAAGCAATCCGGAAGAATGTGGTACAATCGTCTTAGTTAATATTTGTCTAAGGAAGGATATGAAAACAATCCCATTTGCCCATGTGTCTTTATAAAGAAATTCTTAAAGGGATTTTCTATTGTAGCAGTTTATGTTGATGATATTAATCTAATCAGGACTCAAGAAAAGCTCAAAAAAACTGCTAATTATTTAAAGAAGGAATTTGAAATAAAGGACCTTGGGAAAACAAAATTCTGTCTCGGCCTGCAGATCGAGAGAAGCACTAGTGGGATATTAGTCCATCAATCTAACTATACTGAGAATGTATTGAAACATTTTGGTATGGACAAAGCACATCCACTAAGCACTCACATGGTTGTCCGGTCTTTAGATGTAAAGAAAGATACATACCGTCCTAAGGAAGATGATGAAGAAGTATTGGGTCCTGAAGTACCATATTTAAGTGCGATTGGTGCCCTATTATATTTAGCACAATGTACTAGGCCGGATATTTCATTCCCAGTTAATTTGCTTGCTAGATATAGCTCAGCACCAACTAAACGACATTGGACTGGTATCAAACATATCCTCAGATATTTACGCGGAACCACTGATTTAGGCTTATTTTATTCACATAATTCTAATGGTTCTGAGTTAATAGGATATGCAGATTCAGGATATCTTTCTGATCCTCATAAGGCACGATCTCAAACAGGTTATGTATTTCTTAGTGGTAATACCGCTATCTCTTGGCGATCTACTAAACAAACTTTAGTAGCCACTTCTTCTAATCATTCTGAAATTTTAGCTCTTCATGAAGCTAGTCGAGAATGTATGTGGTTGAGATCTTTAATCCATCATATTCGCAGTTCTAGTCAGTTGTCTTCTATTACAGATATTCCAAGTATTATCTATGAAGAAGGTTTCATCAAAGGTGACAGGACTAAACATATTTCACCTAAGTTCTTCACTCACGAGCTTCAGAAGAATAAAGAGATTGAAGTTAAGCAAATCCGTTCAAGTGACAACTTAGCTGATCTATTCACAAAGTCATTACCGGAGCAGATATTCCAGAAATTAGTTTATAATATTGGCATGCGTCGACTTTCTAACCAAACTATATAAATGATGTCATTAGGGGGAGTAAATAATCAGGGGAAGCATCCTGAAGTATGCTACATAATATTTGCACGCTGTACTCTTTTTCCTTTAACTAGGTTTTGTCCCATTGGGTTTTCCTAGTAAAGGTTTTAACAAGGCAGCATATTGTGCATTTGATACCGATTCAATGATCCAGAAGAATGTTGTACTCTTTTTCCTTTACTTTGGTTTTTTCCCACTGGGTTTTTCCTTAGGAAGGTTTTAATGAGGCAACTATTATTGAATTGTGACATAATGGACATCCAAGGGGGAGTGTTATAAAAATATTGATATGTGGATGTCCATAACTAATCCCACATTGAAATTGTGGTATGAATGAGGGATTACCTAATAGTATATATATTGGATTTGTCCCACATTGATTATGTAGAGAAGTAAGGAGGTTAGCTCTTAATATAAATAGAGCTAACCCCTACACATATTGGATATCAGTTGAGTAATAAGATTTCTCTTATTCTCTTATTTCTTTCTCTCTCTATTATTTTAACACTATTTAATATGTTATGAAAAAAGATTAACATTTTTTCAATAAAGTTCAATATGTTAATTACTAAATTAACCTCATGAATAGCGTTGGATAGGGGCGGGGCAGGACTTTTTAACCATCACATTGTCCATAAATACATTTTTATATTTCTCCATAAAAATTCTGCCAAAACTATATATTCTTTTTACATCTCTAGTAATAAAAATATTATATTATTCAAAATTATTAATGTTAACAAACATGAGGATATTGATTTTAGAAACTCCATAAAATGACAAAATTAAATCATATAATGGAAGATATTAAAAGTAATAAACTTATTGTAATCTAATTACAATTATATGAAATATAATTTAATTACCGTAATCTGACAATAAATCAGATCACCTACTTATTTACAGTAGAAAGTTGATAAAATAATAATCTCGCTAAATTAATAAATTTTGGTGGTCTCGACTTGGGCCTAAGAGTTAAAGTATATAATATTTTGGGTAAATTTATAAGATAATAATACTTTTTTATAGGCCCCTTAAAGCTCATCGGTTACATAAATTAATAATTCACCTTTTCAGACATACATACTGTCATATCTTAGCAAAATATGAGTATAATGCTATTTGCTTTTTGCTAAAATTTATATTTATCTAAATTTCATTTCTAATTTTATGTAATGCCCTCAGCACGTCAATGTGCATTTCTCATCTTATAAAGAGTACTTAATTTTGGAAGACCAAATTATAATATAATTGCTTAATTAAGTTTGTAGGGAATAAAAATTTAGAAAAGACCAATATCACAATATTAGAAACATAAATCTGTCAAATTATTTATCAAAGGATAATATAATCTACTTAAATAAGTTTATAGTAAATAAAATCTAAGGAAGATCAAGACAACATTATTAGAAATACAAATCTTTCGGTAAATTAGTAACTTATCGATTAATTAAAACTCGTTTAATTAATAAAATTGGCTAGTCCGACCTTATCAATTTATAGAATTTTTATTGTACTTTGCATATCTCAATGGGGATTTGCTTCCTCTCCATTACTTAATTTTTCCATCAAATTTCGTCTAATGAGATGTAATTTGAAACCTAAATTAATGAATTTTTTCGCGAAACTTGGGGGATGATCTGTATAATAAATAAATCATTTTCACAAAATTTTGTCAATAAATTATGTGAAAAGTTATTAAATACATGTGTATGCATGTGATCGAGTAACTCTAATTAAGTGAAAAGTCTTCCTTTCCCATCCGTTTTATTTTTTTGCCGAGAGAGAGATTAAGAGGGGAAGAATCATGTCGCATCGAGTAAGAGTCGATCTGTTATATGGCCGGCCAATAATGTCCCAACATGTATGCATTCTTCAACTTTTCTATCACACAATACTTCCTCCCTCCCCTTCTCTCTCGCTCACATACACAAGAATTTTTAGTTATCTAGCACATTTAATTTCTACAAATTATGGTTATTGAGTTTGATTTACTCAAGGAGACCCCATATATGGTTCTCTCTCTCTCTCTCTCTCTCTCTCACTCTCTCTCTCTCTGATAAACGCTTAATATTGTCATTCATATGCTTATTTTCGGAGTTGTTTGACGCGTTTATTTCTCTAAAACAACTCGGTTTGTCAACTTATTTCGCGATTAGTCTCGTAGCACTTTTGTATTTAACAATGCTTGGAGAGGCACATTTTGTATTTATTTTGGTGTCTTTAGATTTCAAGAAATATTGTATTTAATACAATAGTGGAATTCTCCATGTGACCAAAGATCATCCAAGAAAGAAAGTCTCCATGTCCATGTGATTAAAGAGCATCCAAGAAAGAAAGTCTCCATATCCATGTGATTAAAGAAAGAAAGTGGAATTCTCCATGTGACCAAAGAGCATCCAAGAAAGTGAAATTCTCCACCAAAAATAAAAATAAAAAAATAAAAATAGATAAAAATAAAAAGCATTGTTTATTTTTAAGCATCCAACACATCTCTCCTATTTATAATATTCATTGTTGTTTTGGAGAGAGTACTTTTACTTCTCATTTCTTAATTTATAGAGAGCTTGTAATAGTTTTTTCTAGAGAGAGAAATGGAGTTCACTTTGATAATTCTTGTCTCTACATTTATTATGGAGTAAATTTATTTACTAAGGCTAAAAGATGAAATTTGCAATGCATTAATTATGTAAGTTCAATTCTCATTCCATTGTTAGTATTGTTAAATACTTTTTGAATCCTTCATCTTCTCCATTTTTTCAACCATTCATAAGCTAGTAAGATAATTTTCATATGATGATTTGACTTTGTATGCCTTGTATACATAGATCTCAAGCATTAATGAGAAAATGATACACTTGTGTATTTCTTACTAGCCTATGTCCATTTTTTGTTTGAATGAGATACTTTTCATTGCCAAGCATGATTAGTTTTTGAATATTCATGGAAACACCATAAATTTGAGTTTTTAATCTTTTAATACTTTAATGATATGTTGAGTGCTTTCTACACTTTATGTGATTTTGAGACTCATCATCTTCTTATTTAAAGTATTGCCAAAGAGAATCTTTTAAATTTATGTCATAAACAACTTCATTAATCATTTTAAGGATTCAATTTGTATTTATCAAATAAGTCTATATAGGACGGTTTGACCTCCACCTAGACCTCCCAATCTTAGACAAATGAAATGTTATGACTTATCGAGCTAAACTCCTTGTAGTTGGCCATTTTCATAATCAAGTCATTTGCCTAGGGGAAATTAACAATGAGTTCTTAAATGCCTAGTTTAAATTTATGCCTTTTCTTTTTGTGTATTTTAAGTTTGAATCTTGGTTGATATTATATGGGAATGGGTTGCACTTGCTTCACACCCTTTGTCACAAGATAAAAATGAAAGATACACTTGTGTTGATATTTGCTTATACCCTTTCTTTATATGGCATTTATATGGGAATGGGTTGCTTTTGCTCCACACCCTTTTGCTTAGAAATGGGTAAAATATTCAACACTTAAGAATTGCATTGAGAACTTTGAATGAGATTGATTTTACTTAACTTTGCAAAACAAATGAATTTTATAATACCTTAGCCTTTTCTCATCTATTGTTACATCATTTTAATTTTTATTGCAAGATTTTAAAATCAACAACTAAAATCAACCAATCATATTCTCTTAAACAAAGCCTTGGACTCGTAATCACCACATCGTCTTTCCGACTATCCTTGTGGTTCGACACTTGGACTTACCAAGTATTATAACTTGACAACCTACACTTGGGTACCTAAGCACGGAAGTATTTCCGGCGTGTCACTCTCTCATGCGCGTGAGCGCTCACATACAAGAGTTATCTAGCACATTTGTTACAAATTATGGTTATTGAATTTGATTCAAGACCCCGTATATGGTTCTTTCTCTCATACACACGCACGCGCACGCACTCACACAATTTTTTTTTAATTATCTAGCACATTTTCAACAAATTATGGTTATTGAATTTGATTCACTCAAGGAGACCCCATATATGGTTCTCTCTCTCACACACACATGCGAGTGTGCACACAAAAATTTTTAGTTATATAATTATCTAGCACATTTTCTACAAATTATGGTTATTGAGTTTGATTCACTCTAGGAGACCCCATATATAGTTTTCTCTCTCTCTCTCTCTCTCTCTCTCTCTCACACACACACACACACACACACACATCTCACACGCGCCTGTGTGTGCGCACAGAATAATTTTTACTTATCTAGCACATTTTCTGGTTATTGAGCTTGATTTACTCAAAAAGCCATTTATTTAAGATTTGGCTTTGACAGTGTTTTTATCGTTGGTACAAATTGATTTATAGGTATCCATGATATATTATACTTTTGTTACATTATTAATTAGATAGTTTTTGAAGTTATATACTTTTGGCGTGAGAGTGAATTTTTATAATTTTGTCAGCATTTGATAAAAAAAATTTGATTTTAATTACATGAATTTTTTAGAGAGGGTGATAGAGACGATGCACGTTTTTCCAAAAAAATATAAAAAATATGATAAAAGATAAATTAGACATAGTTAAGCTTTGCATTCAACATCAACTACGCTATGCCGTGCCAATGGCACGAAAAAATAAATTTTTTTATACATTTAAGTTTTATTATTATTATTATTATTATTATTATTATTATTATTATTATTATTATTATTATTATTATTATTATTATTATTATTATTATTATTATTATTATTATTATTATTAATTTCCTTTTCAGCATAGGTGAAAAAGTGAGTCATATTATAATTATTTGTCAACTAAATATAAATTTTAGCGGAATAATATTTAGATTTAGAAATCAATTTCCTTGTATTTTTTAAGCAAACACAAAATTACTTATTATTCGTAATATGTCTGTTTCTTAAATGGGTTTATGTATGTAAGAATATGAATTATTTGACTTTATTCAAGAGTGATTATATTCCATGGAATGTTGTACAATTAGAAAATTGCTTATTCTTTGGTTATGGTTATGTATATTTATGACTTTGCTATGAAACACAATATATAACGAATAATAATATGTATGTCGATGTTCAATTTGACTTGAAGTTGATTTTAATTTATTATTATTATAATGAATAATAATAATTATCTTAGTTAATCTATGTTAGGCTAATTTTTAGGAGTAATTTATTTTTGAAAATGAAGTAGTCAAAAGGATAACATTAGAAAATAACAAAAATGAATAAAAATGATTTTAAAATATGGAATATCAATTATCCATAACTTTGGGGCATAAACTAATTATGAAAATAAGGTGGCCCAAATACCAAACAATTCAAAAATCTTGAATAAAGTAGCTTGAATATTATTTTTACACATAAGAAAAAAGTCACTCTTCTAAATCAAAAACGATTACACCTAAATCTCGATAATGCACCACACAAATTTAATCCAAAATAACCTATTGACATGTCTAGCTACATGATATATATTCACACCATAGGGTTAGTTTGATAAAAAAAAAAAAAAAAGGTAAAAAATGATTGGAAAAAAAAAGATTACCTACCTATGGCACGAAGTAGGTAGGAATTAACCTCATTCTTTTTTATTCATTTTCTCACTCAAAAAATGTAACTTACCAAAATTAACATTAATACAAAAATTGATTAAGACAATGTTGTAAGGAACATATTGTAAACTGTTAATTCAAATAAAAACTTATTTTACCCTAAGTAATCATAAAGAGTTTTTGTACTAGAGTTGAAAGTATAAAATAATAAAGAAATAAAAATCATCAAGTAGCTTTTAATTAAGCAAAAAAATTGAAAAACTTGAACTGTATTTATGATTTTTGAAAAGTGAAAAGTGAATTTAATTTTTGTTAGAGTATTTTTCAACCAATTAAAAAAAACTCATGAAAGAAATTTAAAAAATAGTCATAGTGGATCTTATTTTATAGATCTCGATGAGTAGGTTTCAAATATATTTTTTTTTATCTAATTCCTATTTTTTAATTTAAAGTTATGGTGTTTTAAAAAATTTATAAGAGAGAAAATAAAGTGAAGTGAATTTTGGAAAGTGTGAAATAAAGTTGATTTTTTGATAAAAATCTTAAAAACTCAACCAAACACCACCTTAATGATTGTTGTTTAGAGAGAGAATAAATAAAATAAAAAGATGTTGTATAAGTAAAAAAAAAAACATTATAAGACAGTGGTCACAGCAACAACCTTGATTTGTATTATAGATAGAGCTTCATCTTTCTTATGCGCTTTCTTCACAAGCCCCTCTCATTTCCATGTGGTCTGTAAGTTTTTGAAATATGCAAGTGTTAATTAAGTAGGCCCACTAGTTTACCTGCCAACTTCCAACAGCGTACAGTTTTACCGAATGGTCCCACTGTGCAAATTATTGTACAGGCCACTGAACAGGCTCTGTCAACTGCTATCACTGAAAACTCTCCCACTACATCTATTCCACCTGCCCAACCTACACCTGCAAACTAAACCAGTTCCCTCCCAACTCCCCGTCCTTCACAGGAATGGGTCTCTGGTCAGCATTAAACTTGACGATAGTATGTACCAAAAAGCCATGGAAAAATGCAACACAAATCTGATTGGTAGGATGATTCTTCACCGTGGCCATCTTCCAATAAAGGCTTCTAATCTCCAAGCATCTTTTATGGCTATATGGAAAATTGAGCCCAACTAGACATTCGCACCTATTGGCAAAAGCTTTTATGTTCTCTATTTTTGTAATATGGATGACTTTAAGAGAATTCAAAGTTATGGCCAAACAAAGCTCAAAAATGGCATTCTTACACTCTCCAAATGAGTTCTAGATTTTGTTCCTAGCAAGCAAAAACACACCAATGCCCATGTGTGGATTCGAATACATGAACTCCCATGGGAGTACCTGGATGATAACTTGGTTTTTTCAATTGCTGGTGATGTTGCTACCCCTCTCCATATAGACCCGCATACCAGTACTAGTTCACTGGGCCACTACACCAGAGTAGAAATTGATGTTGATCTCACCCTTGAGCTGCCACAAAAAGTACTTGTTGAAAGATTAGGCATGAGCTTTGAGGTTCCGGCTACTTATGAGGAACTCCCCCCTTTTCTAAGCATTGCCATTCAATTGGCCATGGAATTGTAGAGTGCAGAAATTTGATGAAGGCACAATAAACTCACAATCTTAACCAGTAAACCAAAGATGGTCACAAATCCAAAAATGACTCCAAAGTTAAGTTGGTCCTCACCCTGCGCCAACACCCCATTATGTAGCAAAAACAGTTATAAATGCTACAGGTCAACCATCACATTCCACCTCTCTACCTACCACACACAATAACCAGCATCTCCCTCACTCTACCACCTTTGATATCACCAGCACTGTAGGCTCTGCCCCCATTAATGCAAAAATCCCAAACATAAATGATCTCTCTTCTTCTGACAACATTGAACCCTCATTTGCTTTCATTGTAGAGCATACTACTCAATAGTGCCCCACTCCCACTTCAACTTTAAACAATAGCTTTGGTGCTATTCCCTTTGTCCCATAACTTGATAACCTTTTTAACGCCTCCCCACATAGCTCTAACTCATTTGTTCCTGATTCCTTTGAACCCTCCCCCGCTAACCAGCACACTGATTCATCTCATATAGCCAATCTTGCCACCACATGCACTGCTACCCATGAACATGCCCCAATAACTCTCTTTATTAGGAAAAACACCCTTTCAACCAACTAATTTGCTTATCTCAGTGGTAGATTTTGGGCGGATGATGAAATGGAACCCATAGAATTTTTAAACAACATCTCTCATACCTTTTCTCCTCAAAAGAAAATATGTGCTACTCATCTACAAGATAATAGATCTCCCTCACTTGGTTCATTCACACCTAGCCAAATCCCACCTGCTCATTCTAAGCATCGTAATGACATTATTGGCTCTTCTGCCTCTCTCAGCAATACCCCATCTGGTTCAGAGTTCACCACTACTTTTGAGGATAATTCTACTCAACACAAGTTGAAAGAATCTGATTATTTACCAGTCAACAGACCATTGACCAATAAACAGGCCAAAAAGTAAGCCAAAAAGGATAAAGAATCTAGAAAAGCCTTGTTGCAAGCAGGCCTTTCCCCTTATGCCATCAATGAACTCAATGAAATTGAGAGAAAAAAGAAATCTAAAAATGCAGTTGAGGTCTCCTCACAATGCACTTCACCTGACTTTAATCACCCATGAAAGTCCTAGCTTAGAATGTCGGAGGTTTGAGTAATTCTCGAACTCAAACCACCCTTAAAACCATTTACATGAATCACAACCCTGACATACTCTGCATTTCAGAACCTATGACACAATTTGATACTATCCCTTGGTTTTTTTGGCATAACTTAGGCTTCTCTCTTACTTTCTGCAATGAGAGAGATGGCCTCATGCCCAACCTGTGGGTTCTTCACTTTACCAATATTCAAACCATTCTTATCACAAGTCAGCAAATTACCATTACTGCCACCTTTGAAAATGTTACTTACCTTATTGCTTGTGTATATGCTAGTAATAACCTAATTACTAGGAGACAGTTGTGGGATAGTTTTGACTTCCTCAGCAATACTCATAATCTTCCTTAGATGGCTATAGGAGATTTCAATTGCATTCTTGGTGCACATGAGAAAAGGGGTGGCTGTTTACCCAATCCTATCTCCTGCTCTGATTTCAAAAGTATGACTGATGATTGCAACCTCATTCACCTTGATTCCTCTGGTCCTCTTTTCACTTGGGCTAGAAAAAGTGATGCCATAGTTCAAGTTAGGCCTGATAGAGCCCTCTGTAACAATAATTGGCTTCATGCTTGGCAGAATGTTAACTGCTGCACTTTGCCTAAAATTGACTCAGATCATCACCCTTTTCTCTTCACCTCTATAAATCATGTCTATGGAGGACCAAAGCCGTTCAAATTCATTGCTGCCTGGATTAAGCACAATAAGTTCTTAGATGTGGTGCAACATTCTTGGAATAAGCATTGTGACTTCATTTGTCCTATGGTCACTTTGCAATGGAAGCTTAAGATGCTAAAGAAAGATCTCATTCATTGGAACAATATGGAATTTGGCAACATTCATGATCGAGTGAAACATGCTTTGGATCACTTATAACTCATTCAAAATCTCATTGACTCAGATGGTTATGTGGGGAACAATGCAAATGATAAAATTCAAGCTCAGAAACAGTTGCACACAGCTCTTCAATTTGAGGAGATTTTTTGGAAACAAAGAGCTAGAATCAATTGGCTCTCAAAAGGTGATAGAAACACTAAATAGTTTCATAAAATTGCTAATCACAAAAGAGCCATCAGTAAAATTTTTCACCTTTTGAATGATAATGCTGTCATCTTTGATCCTGCTGCCATCAATTAACATGTTATTTCTTACTTCCAAAGCCTTTACTTTATTTCCAATAACTCCTTTGATAATGGCTTAGTTGATGGAGTCATTTCTCACCAAATTAGTGATCATGATAATGCTGTCTTAACCTCCATTCCCTCTGCCCATGAAATTAAAGCAACAGTGTTTAATCTCAGTCCACACTCAAGCCCCGGCCCTGATGGTTTCAGTGGCCTTTTCTTTCAAACTTGTAGGGACATCATTGCAGCAGATCTTGTTCAGTCATCAAGAAGTTCTTTGTTTATAACTGGCTTCTTCCAGGTTTCAATACTAATTTCATCACTCTCATTCCCAAAACCCCTAATGCTGATAGAATTGAATCTTATAGACCCATTGCCCTTGCTAATTTTGCCTTCAAAGTCATTCCCAAAATTCTTGCTGATAAGATTGCTTTGATTGCTCCTAAAATAATATCTCCCAATCAAACTGCCTTCATCAAAGGAAGAAACATACATCACAACATTGCTCTTGCTTCTGAATGCTTCAATCTTCTTGATAGAAAGGTTCATGGTGGCAACACTGCCCTCAAAGTTAATATAGCTAAAGCCTTTGATACTCTTGACTGGGCTTTCCTTCTTTCTGTTCTTAAAGCTTTTGGCTTTGGTCATAAATTTATTAGTTGGATTGATACCTTGCTCAATTCTGCCAAGCTATCTATTCTCATTAATGGCACACCTCATGGATACTTCTCATGTGCTAGGGGTGTTAGACAAGGTGACCCTCTAAGTCCTATTCTATTCTTTATTGCTGAAGAAGTTCTTAGTAGAAGCATAAACATGGCTGTTGAAAATGGATTTTTTAAAGGAATCTCCTCTCCTAGAGGAGTCTCTTCTCCCTCCGACATATTGTATGCTGATGATGTTCTTATCTTCAGCAATGGCTCCATTTCCAGCCTCAAAACTATCATGAAAATCATTAAGGAGTATTCATAAATTTCAGGGCAAATTATGAACAATGCTAAGAGCAAAGTTTAGATTGGCAGAGGGGCATTTGTTAAGAAGCACCAGATCTGTCATGTTTTAAATATGGAGATGGACTAGGGTCCTTTCACCTACCTCGGAGTTCCAATTTTCAAAGGCTCTCCTTAGAAAGCTCATATTCAAGTGATTGCTAACAAAATTAAATGTAAGCTAGAAGGTTGGCAAGGCAGGCTTCTATCAATGGCTAGTAGAGTTGACCTTGTTAAGAATGTGGTTACCCCTATGCTTACCCATTCCTTTATGATCTACAAGTGGCCTGCTCTTCTTTTGAAACAATTACAACAATGGATGAGGAATTTCATATGGTGTGGTGATATTTAAACCAAGAAAATCATCACTGTTGCTTGGCACAAGGTTTGCTCTCCTCTCCTTGATGGTGGCCAGGGTATAAAGAGCTTAGTGAATTTCAATCAAGCCGCTCTCCTCAAATCCACTTGGGGTATGCTTATGCACATCTCTCTATGGAGTCAATTTATGATGGCAAGGTTTGCTATCAAATTCTCCCAATCTCGAGCATCATACAAAGCCTCCTCCATCTGGTTAGGCATCATAAAAATTCATGCCAATCGGATAGTTAGGGATGGCTCTGGCATACAAATATGGCAAGATGACTGGTGCTCTGACATCCCCACTCATCCTTCCTATGTTCCTCTTGACCAATGCCTCAACAACTGGATCACTCACAGAGCCTGGAATACTCCTAACTGGATAAAAGTTAACTTCCTAGCCTTAAACTCCATAGTTACAGCCATCCCCCTTCCCATCTTTCCTACTAGTGATACTATGGTTTGGCCTTACTCTTCAAAAGGCCACCTCACTTTCAAAGATGCTTACAACTTCTTTCACAAATCCTCTGGCAAGCACATCTTTCACAAAGTCTGGTCCATTTTCATCCCCCCCAGAGCTTCAACTTTCATTTGGAGAATATTTCATAATGCTATTCCCTCTCAAGCCTCTCTTTAACAAAAAGGCATAAGCACAGTTTCAAGGTGTTGCTTGTGCCAGAACCATATTGAAACCACTTCTCATGTTCTGCTCCAATGTGGTTTTGCCTTCTCAGTTTGGAAATGGCATTTCTCCATTTCTAATATTCATACCTTTCCTACTACATCTCCTATTGATTTGTGGAATCTCATCTCTTTAAGAAAATGGAGCACCCAAGTGTCTAATGTTTGGATGGCTGGTTCCTCTATCATGTTTCATAAAATCTGGGAAACCAGAAATTATGTCATTTTCAATAACTCTAAGCTCAATCTTACGACATTCAAGCACCACCTGATTTCTCAAATTTCTCAGCTTGGCACTCTCATTCCTGGTTACATGAATAACACAATGGAAGACCTCCTCATTCTTAAAAAATTCAACATGACAGGCAAATCTAGGCCTTGCTCTAACATAACTGAAGTGTTTTGAACTCCCCCTCTCCTGGTTGGATAAAAGTAAATGCAGATGGTATGGCCAATGGCTGCCCTGGCCCTGCTTCAATTAGAGGAATTTTCAGAAATTGTATAGGTTTTTGCAAGGGTGCTTTTGCAGGATATATTAGAAATCACGTACAATGCTTTTTATGCTGAACTGAATGCTCTTGTTTAAGCCATATAATTTGCTTGGATAAATGGATGGAAAAAGATATGGATTGAAATGGACTTTCAGTCAGCTCTCAAGTTCCTGCTCAACACCAAATCTTTTGTTCCTTGGCAGTTAGCTAATAGATGGGCTAACTGTAGATACTACTTTCACTATATGACATTATATGCCTTTCACACTTATAGAGAAGCAAACACTGTTGCTGATAAACTCTCAAAAATTGGTATGAATCTGGACTATATTCAATGGTGGCCTTCATTTCCTCAAGCAACTGCACAAGAATTCAACAATGATTTTAATCATAGGCAAAACTATAGATTTAGATAGTATCTTTTATTGTATTTTTCTTAATGCTCTCCCTTTGATTAGATCTTTATTATTTTGCTTTATTCTGGCTGTTTGGTCATTGATCTTTATTTGGTTTAAAGATCAAGATGCAAACATTTAGCATAGTATTTCCTTTTGTTTGCCTACTTTGTATATCTCTCTTTTTAAGGGTGCTATTATTTACACCCCTCAATCTTGTCACAAACACCACCATCTATAATTTGATAAAACTCATTTTTTAACACTCCACTTTTTTGTCACAAACACCCTCCCACTTAACCATTACTTAACTTATTTATCCAATACTTAAAACATTAACCTATCTATTTATTCATTTTTTTAATAAACTAATCAAACATTAACCCAAATAATTAAACCTATTTCTCCTATTTCCCCCATTTATAATCACATTTCATTGCTTCAAGTAAAAAGATAGAGAGAGAAGAGACTCACTTCTTTATCATTTGAGCTCTGAAAATTAAGAAATCACAATCAAATCGAAGCACAAACATTATTTGTGGGAATTTTGAAGCTTGGATTATGATAAATAAGAAGCAATGTTCATGAGCTGGTGGAGAAAGAAGAAGTTCAAAAAAAAGTTGGTGATAAAATTTTCACTCTAAAATGAAGCCAAAGATGTATTATAATTGTTATTATTGGTGTATTAATGTATATATTAGCTTTCATACATCATTCTACAACATTCAAATTGAAACAAAAATGTAATCCCCAAAACAGAGTATAAAACGGATTCTGTACAGGCTGACTAGCTTCATATAAGGAGAGTAATCTAATTACAACTCTCTTCAAATAAGGCGAGTGTGTACAAACACACTCACCCCATGTGAGATTAGTGTGTGTTATTAGGCGAATTACTTACAACACATTCACCGAATGTGGTGCGAGTGTGTGTGAATCCACTCACATATCATTAGATGAGTCTAATTTAAAAATACTCCAGTACACTCTGCACTCCATTGCCTTATATTAGGTGAGTCACTTGCAACATATTCACCTAATGTGAGGTGAGTATATATGAATCCACTCATCAGTCATTAGGTAAGAGACGTAAATGACTTCTTTCTTTTTCAATAGTTGCGGAGGTGGGAGAGGGTTTTTATCGGTCGTTAATGGTTGTCCTTTGACCGGAGATGAGCAATGGAAAAGTTATGAAGGTGAGAGACAAGCGGGACAGCTACGAATGTGAAAGTTACAAAGGTGAGATATAAGCGGGAGAAGGTGAGAGACGAGCGGGTGGAAGACGAGCTAGAGAAGGTGTGAGAGACGAGCGGGAGAAGGTGAGAGAATCTTCTTCTCTTTCAATATTAATCAATGTTAAGTAATTTTATTTTTAATTAAGGTTTGTATTCACTTTTAATTGGGTGGTGGGTGTTTGTGACTAAAAATTGGCATGAGGGGGTGTTTGTAACAATGGTAGTGTTAGTGACATAAATGGGGAGTGTAAATAATGCCCCCCTCCTTTTAAGCCTAGTGGGTGGGCCTTTGTAACCCACATTTGGATCTTTCACTTCTTTTTAATGCATTACACTATTTCCTAAGGGCACAGTGGACCTTCTCCAAAAAAATTAAGTAGGCATTGGACAAATACCGTTGTTTTTTCTTTTTGAATTCGTTTTTATTTTTGTGTATCAATGACGTATATATATTTATAACCACGAGCAAGTGGCCCAACGGTAACGCACAGTTGAATCCCGACAGCTACAAAAACATCTGGTGGACAGTGGCTAGCCACTGTTCCGCGAACAGGGATTAGTCGAAGTGCGTAAAAGTTGGCCCATACACCCTGTGTGATATTAAAAAATGTCTGGACGAAAAAGAAATGTCTCTATATTTATTGAAAGATAATTATCGATTTCCACAATATAAATATAAGTACTATGTTGACATTAAAATTTTAAATTTAAACTATATTTTTATTTGGCATGCAGGTGGACCTCCTAGGGTAGAACACGAGTGTTCTGACCATATTAAGTTGATTGGTTGCACTGAGAGTAGTTGTGCTACAACCTGTTTGGCTAAACACGGGGATGTTCAAATCTTCGATTCACCGTGTGAATCAAAGAATTCATGTCTATGTTGTTATGAATGTCGCTAGAATTGATAAGGAACTTATAGTAAAATAAATGGTTGGGAGGAGTTAGCTTATTAGAATTTAAAATAAATGTGTAAAAGGATCCCATGAACAATCAACTTATAAATGGAGTATATATATTGGTATTGTTGAGATTTGTATTTTAATGATTTTTTTAAAAAAATAATATGTATACAGATATGAGATTATTGTGCATATGCAGTGCATGTGCATTTAGGGTAAAAGTAATTTGAGCGAAAATTTTGAAGAAGAGTGAGTTTAAATAAACTCAGAAAATTATGATTATCCTCTTAGATTGATAAGATATACTTTCTTTCAGCTCCATTGTGCCTTTGAAAAAAAAATTTGCAACTCACCCATACATGGGGTGAGATAAATATACAAAAAATAATTTTATGTCGCAAAAATAAAAATATTGAAGAAAATGCAAACTTTTATTGCTAAAACCAGAACACTGAAAACAAACATAACTAGTTGGAAAATAATTTGTTTTAAAAGTAATATAAATTAAATTTTTATTTCTAAAATTAGTATTATATGACAGTAGAATCTCGATAATTTAATACACAATATATTAATAATCTCGGTTAAATAATATTTTCCACCAATCCCAAATTGGGGATTGATCAAATTGCTAAATTAATAATTCTCTAAATTTATAATGATAAAACCTTTTAAACCAAGTTTGAGAATCTCTAATGGTCTAGTGTTAGACCCTAAGTAGTTGGGGTTGGAGTTGGCATGACTTGGTTGCACCATTGCCAAGGCATGCCCGGTAGAAATAAGGGGTGCAAGAATTTAGAGGCTTTCTGTGCGGGCAGTTAGGCTCTATTCGAGAAATCCAGCCAAGTGCGTGGGCACTTGGGTTGCAGCAACTTGTGACACCTGATGTGTACTGTTACCACTTTGGATATTTCATTAAGTGGTATTATAGGGGGCTGGTGTAAGCTGTGGCATGCAGTCCCCATGCGGGCTAAGTGCGGGCGTCCGACACAGCACGTGGGTTATTAGAGTTGCATTGTGCGCTAATGTTGCCTAAGTCATGAGTGGCTCGTGACTTGAATTTGTGGGAATTCGAGAAAGGACCGAAACTACGTCGTTTTGACGCATGGATAGGCAGCTGAGGAAGCTAGTTGTTTGTGGGCAGTTGGCTGTCTAAATTGGGACAAGGGAAACTCCCTTGCACATGCTTGGCACAGGACAAGGTAGTTTTGTGTGGACAAAATTACCTGGCAGTTGTGTGGGTTTCTTGTGTTTGAATTTAGACAAGGCAGTTTTGTGCATACAAAACCACCTTGCAGTTATGTTGGTTTCTTTGTGTTTGAATTTGAATTCCCTAGGTAGTTGGGGTTGTCAACAGCATGCATGCATATAATTGTTGTCTCAGCCAAGTATGTTTGACTGGTTAGACAAATGTGAGATTTGTGTATTCCTTTGTAAACTATTGAGGCAATAGAGAAAAGGTTTGGGAGTGTTGTCCTTGAACATTGCTTGTTCCTATAATCTGAATTGTGTGTGTGCTTGTATTTGTTGGTTGTTGTGAAACAATGCAATCACTTGTTAAGCCTCTAACGAAAAAAGAGAATTACCCCATGACAATTTAGTATCAGAGCTAGGTTTAGCTTAGAAATTCGTGAGATCCTTGCTTGACAGTATCCATGGCTGGTGGAATAGCGGAAATTCGTGAGCGTGTGACTCGTTTGGAAGAACTCGTGGGTGTTCCTCCTGTGGGGGAGGAAACCAATCCAACTCTGCTTGTTGGAATGGAAGAAATCTGGTCTGAATTGCAGTCTCTTCGTGTTATGCTTGAGAATCGCGTCAAGGATACCGGGGAACAAACGGACTCGGTTATTACTGATGTGAAGGCTCTGGCAGACGATCATAAGGCCAGGCTTTCCAAACTCGATGCAGAACTTGGAATTCTGAAAATGGCAGTTCATTCCTCTGGCGGTGCGTCTGGGTCTGATGCGTTCGCCTTCAAAATGAAAGTCCCTGAACCAAAGCCCTTTTATGGCGGAAGAAATGCAAAGGAATTAGAAAAATTTCTTGTGGGATATGTTTCATTACTTCAAGGCAGTTCGTACACCGGATGCCGAGAAGGTTGATCTTACAAGCATGTTCCTTTCGGGAGATGCGAAATTGTGGTGGCGCACTTGGTATGAGGATGAGTCTCGTCCTCAAATTCAGACTTGGGAAGCAATAATGAAGGAATTGAGAGAGCAGCTCCTTCCTACCAATACTGTATGGCCGGCCCGTGATAACCTCCACCGGTTAAAGCAAACTGGTACTATTCGAGAGTATGTAAAAGAATTCTCGTCCTTGATGTTGGACATTAAGAACATGTCTGATGATGACAAAATGTTCAACTTCATGAAAGGATTGTAGAATTGGGCACAGACTGAACTGTGGAGGCAAGGTGTCAAAGACTTGCCGCAGCCATGACCGTGGCAGATGCGCTGGTCTATTACAAATCTAATGCAGGCCCAACAGAGAAGGACAAAGGGAAATGCAAGGATGGGTCGAAGAACAATAAGTGGAAGAACAAAAAGAAAGGCCGCAATAAAGGTTCAACTTCAAATGTTGCACAGACCCAGCATGAAAAACCCGCAGTGTCCAAGAGGGGAGGGTGTTTCATTTGTGATGGCCCGCACATGGCCAAGAATTGTACCAAGAAGGAAAAAGTTAATGAGGTGGTGGTGGAAGAGGGAAGCCATTCTGGGAATGAACCAACTCACGTCAACCCGCTGCAACTCCTTAATGTAATTCAGAGGGAAGTACAACCTGGGAATGAACCAACTTCTCGTTTCAGACCGAGAAGTGCAGAGATTGGGCCTCTCATTGGTTGATGATGGCAGCAGAATCAAAGCAGTGAACTCGGATGCGAGACCAGTTGGTGGTGTTGTAAGAGATGTGTTATTGAAAGTGGGTGATTGGTGTGGTCATTACAGTTTCATGGCTGTGCCTTTAGACGATTTTCATGTCATACTCGGCTTGGAATTCTTCCTTAAGGCGCAAGTTTCAATTATGCCGCACTTGCAAGGATTGTTCATCATGGATATGCCAAATCTGTGTTTTGTTTCATTGTCGAGGACCCGAGGCCAGACATAAATGTGGTCTGCCTTGCAATTGAATAGTGGTCTGAAGAAAGGGGAAATGACATACTTGGCAATGATCTTCGAGGAAGAGGAATCCGTGGGTTTGCAGGTGCCAGAATCTGTTGTAGAGTTGCTGAAAGAGTTCAAGGATGTGATGCTTGATGAATTCTTGTTGAAATTGCCTCCAAGGAGGGAGATTGATCATGCCATCAAATTGGTACCTGGTGCAAAACTGTCAGCACAGGCCCCATATCGCATGGTACCAACTGAGTTGGCTGAGTTACGGAAACAGTTAGATGAGATGCTGAAGGCTGGGTTCATTAGACCTTCGAAGGCACCTTATGGTGCCCCTGTTGTTTTTCAGAAGAAAAAAAATGGTTCACTCAGAATGTGTGTGGATTATTGGGCCTTGAATAAGGTCACCATTTGAAACAATTATCCAGTGTCGATTCAGGATGAATTGTTTTATCGTTTGGGGAAAGCCAAATTCTTCACCAAAATGGATCTGCGATCAGGGTATTATCATGTCAGAATTACTGAAGTTGATGAGCCAAAAACTACTTGTGTAATAAGATATGGCTCTTATGAGTATCTAGTTATGCCCTTCGGCTTGACAAATGCACCTACTACTTTCTGTACGTTGATGAACAATTTGTTTAGAGATTACCTTGATGATTTCATGGTGATATATTTGGATGATATTGTGGTATATAGCCGAACCCTTGAGGAGCATGTTAAGCACCTCAGGTTGGCCTTAAAGAAATTACGTGAGGCAAAATTGTATTTAAAGTTGCAAACATGTGAGTTTGGCCAGAAAAAAATCATGTTCCTTGGCCATATAATTTCTGAGGGTAGTGTGCGGATGGACCCAAAGAAAATCCAGGCTATTGTGGAATGTCCTGCTCCCACAAAGGTCACAGAACTTAGGAGTTTTCTGGGTTTGACGAACTATTATTGAAAGTTTATGAAGGGGTATTCTAAGAAATGTGTGTGTTTGACCGATCTGTTGAAGAATGATAGGCCTTGGATTTGGTCGCCTGAATGCCAGGAGGCATTCGACAAATTGAAGGTGGTAGTAACTACTAGTCCCATACTTCGTTTGCCTGATTTTGACTTGCCTCTTGAAGTCTATACAGATGCATCGGACTTTGCAATTGGGGGTATTCTTGTGCAGGCAGATCATCCCATGGCTTTTGAAAGAAGGAAACTTAGTGATACCGAGCGGCGGTATTCAGTTCTTGAAAAGGAGACGACAGCTGTCGTTTATTGTGTTCATACATGGTGGCACTACTTGTTGGGTAGACATTTCCTTGTGTTTACTGATAATGTTGCTATTAGTTGCTTTAATTCTATGAAGAAACTAACCCCTAAATAGGCAAGATGGAATGATTTCATGGCTCAGTTCCATTATACATTGCAATATAAATCGGGGAGTGTGAACCAGGTTGCTGATGCTCTTAGCTGTATGCCAGCGGTGGTGGAGAATGCAGAGTATAGTACTTCAGCGGTAATGAGAGTTACAGCAGTTTCACAGGTTACAGGTGACATATTGTAGTAGATTAGGGAGAAGAATGATCTTGATCTGGTTACCAGTCAGCTAGTGAGACAGGTGCAGGATGGTTTGATTCGAAGGTTTTGGGTCGAGGATGGCATTTTGTATGCAAAAGGGCATAGATCGTATGTGCCATAGACGGGTGGATTACAACAGGTTTTGCTAAAAGAGACTCACAACGGCCTTTATGCAGGTCATCCAGGGCAAGAACGCACACTTGCTCTTATTTTTGAGAGTTATTATTGGCTCGGTATGGAAGCAGATGTTGAACTTTATGTCAGAACTTGTCTTGTTTGCCAGCAGGATAAGAAGGAGAGGAAGAAAACAACGGGTACTTTAGAACTCCTCCCAATTCCAACCAGGCCTTGGGAGAGTGTTTCAATGGACTTCATCAACGGCTTGCCAAAGGTGAATCATGTCCATAATGGTAGTTGTGGATAGGTTCTCAAAGTATGCTATATTCATTCCTGCTCCAAAAGTGTGTTCCGCTGAGGTTGCAGCAGATTTGTTCTTTAGGCATGTGGTCAAATTCTGGGGGTTACCGCTGGATATCGTTAGTGACAGGGATGCATGGTTTACAGGTCGGTTCTAGACTGCGCTATTTGAGATGTTGGGTTCTCAATTGAAATTTTCCACAACAAATCATTCTCAAACTGATGGGTAGACATAATGTGTTAACGCTCTACTCGAGGAGTACTTGCGGCATTATGTGACCGCAAATCAGTCAAACTGGATTGATTTACTTGATGTGGCACAGTTCAGTTACAATTTGCATCAAAGTTCTTCTACAAGTCAAATTCCGTTCGAGTTGGCTACGGGCTAGTAGCTACTCACTCCGCATGAAGTGGCCAAGCAGAAATCTCAGAGTTGTTGTCCTGCAGCCTATCATTATGCTCGAGAAAAGCAAGAGAGGGCTGAGGAGGCCAAAGATGTGTTGGCTAAATCAGTGCGAAGAATGAAGAAATGGGCAGATGAAAGTAGAAGGCTAGTTGAGTTTGATGTGGGTGACCGAGTGATGCTGAAGTTAACTCCCCAGGTTTGGAAGAAAGTTTGCCAAAAAAACTGCTCACAAAAGGTTGATTCAGTGATATAATGGTCCGTTCGAGATCACAAGGAGAATTGGAAGGTTGGCCCATCGCCTTGATTTGCCAGCCCGACTCAAACTCCATCCAGTCTTTCATGTTAGTTTTTTGAAGAAGTATGTTGAGGATACAAATGATCCTAGCAGGGGTGCAAGGACACGGGCTCCTCCAATAATCAGAAAATAATACACAGAGGTTGCTGAAGCAATCCTAGATCACAAAACCGAGGGTCAGAGTAAGAAGAATCGAAGAACTTACTACTTGGTAAAGTGGAAAGGAAGGGCACCGGAAGAGGCAACCTGGGAGAAGGACACACAGCTTTGGCAGTTTGAAAACTTAATCCATCGTTACTTAGACTCGACCTCGACGAGGACGTCGAGGAAATCTAGTGGGGGTGGCTTGTTAGACCCTAAGTAGTTGGGGTTGGAGTTGGCATGACTTGGTTGCACTATTGCCAATGCATGCCTAGTAGAAATAAAGGGTGCAGGAATTTAGAGGCTTTCTATGCGTGCAGTTAGGCTCTATTCAAAAAATCCAGCCAAGTGCGTGGGCACTTGGGTTGCAGCAACTTGTGACACCTGATGTGTACTGCTACCACTTTGGATATTTCATTAAGTGGTATTATAGGGCGCTGGTGTAAGCTGTGGCATACAGTCCCCATGCGGGCTAAGTGCGGGCGTCCGACACAGCACATGGGTTACTAGAGTTGCATTGTGGGCTAATGTTGCCTAAGTCATGAGTGGCTCATGACTTGAATTTGTGGGAATTCGAGAAAGGACCGAAACTACGTCGTTTTGACGCATGGATAGGTAGCTGAGGAAGTTAGCTGTTTGTGGGCAGTTGGCTGTCTAAATTGGGACAAGGGAAACTCCCTTGCACATGCTTGGCACAAGATAAGGTAGTTTTGTGTGGACAAAACTACCTGGCAGTTGTGTGGGTTTCTTGTGTTTGAATTTAGACAAGGCAGTTTTGTGCATACAAAACCACCTTGCAGTTGTGTTGGTTTCTTTGTGTTTGAATTTGAATTCCCTAGGCAGTTGGGGTTTTCAACTGCATGCATGCATATAATTGTTGTCTCAGCCAAGTATGTTTGGCTGGTTAGACAAATGTGAGATTTGTGTATTCCTTTGTAAACTATTGAGGCAATAGAGAAAAGGTTTGGGAGTGTTGTCCTTGTACATTGCATGTTCCTATAATTTGAATTGTGTGTGTGCTTGTATTTGCTGGTTGTTTATGAAACAACGCAATCACTTGGTAAGCCTCTAACGAAAAAAGAGAATTACCCCGTGACATCTAGTATTGCGGGAAGATGTTTTCCAACGTCATTGATTCTTTTAATGTTTCGTTGCATGAAACTGTGAAAAAAGATTATATATATCATCACCAAATTCTTCATCTTAAGGATGCCATATATTCGCTAAATTATAGTCACTAATTTTTCTCAACCGTTCATCTTACATTCGATGATTATCACTTTTTTGTTCCATCCAATAGGAACATTAACTCCTAGAATTTTTGCTGCACACATTCACAAAGGTTCAGAGTTTGCAGCTTCCAAAACAGTCATCCCTACAAAACCACTTTGATGAGTAGAATATGCCGCCTCACATGGTCCACCTACCGGCTCACATGGTCCACCTACCGGATCAGAGTATGTGCTGCTAAGATAGTAGAGTCCCTCAATGTGGACCATGTTATGTAGCCATCATGGCTAAGTGTCACGGAGTGCCTCACAATAACATTCGTGACCGACTACACTTCGTTAATACCGTGCACGCGCCCGAGCGTAGCATGGCTCAACAGGTGATCCAGCAGCACCAACAACAACAAGTTGCCAAGTATCATCTAATTCTAGAATTGTGCATAGGCTTCTTATATGTAAATATTGTTTTCATGTAACTAGATTTAGGAATTTCCTTTGTAATTGTATTTTATTTCCTTTGTAATTATTTTCTTGTAACTTGTAAGACCCAACGTGCACTGCTACAACTTTGGTATTTTGATTAAGTGGTTATATGTGAGGATAAGACTATCTACCTCACATTCGAGTTGTCTACTAATGCTCGTTGTTTAGCACTTTGTTTCAAGCTCTTACTTTCTTTCATATTGTAATAGCTTTCCATGTAATCATATTTCTCGCAATGAAGTAATTCAATTTATGTTCAAGCTCTCTTTAAATTATTGTTGTTTCATGTTGGTTGTTGAATGCAAATAGTTTCTAGCAAATGCAACTGGGCTAACGGTTATCCCCGTCGATCACGCGGCGTCCTTTGGGTCATCAAAGGACGCCCCGTACGTGACAGTTGGTATCAGAGGAATTGATTCGATTGCTACCTTGTGAAACCTAGTTTGTGTATCTTGCTACATTATGATGGGAATTAATAATTAGCGAATCGAGGCCCTCGAAAGGAATGTTGGATCTCTAATGGAGAAGATGGGTGGAATGCCCTCTCTTCTCAATCGTGTGCAAAGTTTGGAGATACTCACCCAAACTGTTCCACCTAAGGACGCGACGGGTAGCTCATGTGCAAAGTTAATAGTGTTAATATGACAATTAATGAAGCATTAAGATACGGGGTATTACACATGACTCGGCAAAAACAACTCGAGTTATTACACCTAAGTGTAGGTGGTTGGTCAAGTAATAAATACTCGGTAAGTCCGAGGTCGATCAACGGGGAGGAGGGTAGTTCCTTGAGTTAGGAAAGTCTCTTTCAAGAGGAGGATAAGAAAAATATAGAAAAGATGAAATATGGAAAAAAAATGGAATGTAAATTGATAGCTAAAATAACTAGCAACAATAAAACTAAAGAAAACATACAACTAAAATTAATCCTAAAAGTAGTGAAACATTACTATGCTAAAAGCAACCAAACTAATATAAAATGGATATGGAATAAAGCTAAATAAAATAAACACTAAAAATAAAGTGCTAAATTAATTAAATGCGTGAAAATATTTAATTAAAATTAAGAATAAAAAGCGCTAGGGGTATCCATAAGTTCCGGGCAACACAACAGTCAATTTGGTGGACCGGGAATCCTTTTCTAATTAATTTTTCTTTAAAAATTAGCCTACTTTCCACAAGCTAATTGATCTCATTAATTCGTATTTTTTTTAATAATTCATGCATGAATGAACTATATGTACTAATACTAATTATGGAAGCAATTGGCATTACTTAATTTTACCAAAAACAATTATTTGTTAAAATGAAGTAATGCTTAACACTAGAAAACCTTTTATTAAAAGTGAGTTTAGAAATATAAATTAAAAACCAGAATTTAATTCAAATAGGTTAAAAAATGATTTAAATCAAATTTGAACAAAAACGGGCAGTGGAAACACAAAATTGGCGATTTTGGTATCATAAATTTAGTGCAAAAACGGTCGATGGTTAGATGAGGTGGTTTGAAAGTTTTACATTTTTTGGACAAAGCAAAAGTACAGTTCACTAATATTTTCTTCTACCGTGCTGGTTGAACACGAAGTTCTGCTCTTTATAGCCATGAAATCGCAGGATGAACCTCTTAACTACAAGAAAAACTATTTTTAGCGACATTTATTTCTCGACACTTTTAAAAAATATCGGCATATGTACATATCGCGACATTTGTAGAGTTAGATTGGGTACTATTTGACGAATAGAAAAATATGTGGCACAAGCTTTACGACATTTATAACATGTGTCATCAATTAGCGACATTTATACTAAAAGCGTTGCAATTTGATCACACATGTTTGTCATTTATTTGAAATGTCAGGTGTTATTTTTCGTTTACGAAAATATTATGCCTTAATTTTGCCCACTAGAAATTTGAAAACTTAAAGTTTTCAGATTTCAGTGGTTTGGAAGTTGTCTGTTTAGCAAAACTTAAATCTGAAAACTTAATTTTTACCACTTAAAACTAGAAAAATTCCAGTAAAAGTTTTAAGTGGCGAATTTGCCACTTAAAACTGAAAGCTGAAAAATTAGCCGCTTAAAATACCTAGTTTACCCTCCTCCTCCCACTCATATTCTTCCTTGTGCTATTGTTTATGATTCCAATTTTCCCTTTTTTGCAGCACCGGCTTCAATTCTTCCTATCTGTTGATGGTAAATGCCATTGATTTTGAAGCCCTAAATTAAGGAGTGTACGCATAAAGAGAGAAAAGGGAGGGACATAGTATCAAAGAGAAGAAGTGCAGCGGCATAAGAGATTTGCAGAGGAGATGAGGTAAGATTTGTTACTATGATTTACGGAGATCGATGATAAGGAGGTGGAAGAGATCTTGAGAGAAGAGAGGTGTACAGTGGTGCCGAGGTTAGATTTTTTAGTATAAGGAGAAATTTCGGATATGAGAGTGGGCACACACACTTTTGGGATATTTTTCTCTTTTTTTTTTCTTTTGCTGCCAGAATGTTGTAATGCAATTTCGGATATGAAGATGGACGAATTTGGAAAAGTGTTGAACTGGAAAGTTGTAGCTCTCAAAATTCTCTTGATGTTAGGCTCAAGAAACGTATGATTCGGAGTTCCGAGAAAAATGTTATGCTTTAAAAACTATCCGAGGAACTTTAAGTGTCCTGTCTCACATATTCAACAAAGTTAAGCATTTAATTATATCAATTAAGACAAGAACCTGCAAAACAACTAAATGTCAACATTAGATAACATAATGTAATTTTTGACACTTAAATTTCTGCATTTGGGGAATTAAAAATAACAGTTTTGGGTGTTTATCACACTACCCCCAAACAGCATTTTGCTAGTCCGCAAGCAAAAAGAGAGATAATAGATAAGGAGCCAAAACGAACCACTTTCCTTGGTGATTCTCGATTTCACTTAGCATGTGCAACAAGCCTTTTAAACCTCTAAGTCTCCCAAAGAGGACGAGTGAAGTCTCGTAAGGGTTTGCAGTGAAGACACACATAAACTTCCAAAACGTATTTACAAAAAAATTATTTTCGGCGATACTTTCTCTTATTTTGCCTTAGGGAAATATTAAGTATCCAGCTATAGAGAAGACAATGAATCATCCATATATAGAAGTTAATAGAAGCTTGTATGCTATACAATACCAAAATGGCACAATCCTTCTTAAGATTCAATGTTTGCAACCGGCATTTAAATAATTTTGATGTGATTCCCTATATTGCCTTAGAGAATTTACGCTTCGACTTCAAATCTCACTAGATATATTCTCTCAAAATTGAATCACTCCGAGATATGGCTAATTGTTTCTCTCTTTACATGTGAGTGATAAGAGTAGATGCACACAAAGCAAATAACTCACATGCATAAATAAGAAAGACGGATATTAGAAAGAATTTGATCTCATAAAAGGAATGCCAACCACCATGTGAGAATGTCAAGCTGTTTAAACATATTACCTTAACAAACACTACCGCACCAAAGATCAACTAGGTCTTTTATATGGGGTGGAATGAGGGAAAATGGAGTGTTGATGTGTGTATAAGAAGGTTGAAGACTTTCTAAGGAGTTTGGACTTTTCTAATATCACTTGTTTTCACGCTCTTTTGTTGATCGCATTTTTTTTTCTTCTTCCTTTTTTTTTCTTTTTTTCTTTTTTTTATGCGATTTGAAACGATTGCATGGTGAAAACAATAATTTCTTTTGTCATATCAACCATACTTTTCTCAAACACAAGGATTGGTCATGAAATAAATGGTAGGATTATTTTGGCAATGATGGCCTAATGTCATCTCTAAGGTTTAATCTGGCAATTTTTGTTTTGACTAGGTAAAAGTTTCACAACTTAAAAAGAATGTCATTCTCAGTGGTCAGCCAAATATGAAAGAATAATGAGATCATGCAACGATATTAATGACGATATCCAAATGAAGTTAAGTCATCTCGTGACTCAGAGTTTGCGTATAACTCTCTACAAGGTAAAAGGCTCTAAACTCACGGGTTTAAGTCTCCACAAGTATTCTTTTTAGATTATTAGAGAATCACATACTGCAGATATAACCGTTGTGCAAAGATGTGTGAACTCTAAGAATTGATAGTGCTTATATGCCTATAAAGGTATCGTTAAAGCTTATAAGACTCACATTAGACATTGTGATTCCTTGACTTCTAAAAAGTGGACCATCGTCATTCAATCTCATCATGGATAACATACTGAATCGCCAAAAACTTTTTAAAAGAAAGAAAGAATTTATTTTTTTTAATAAATGAAAATGTGTTGCTTCTAAATCAATTTTCGAAAAGGGAACTAATTTGGTAAAATCCCACCCCCAAACAAAGAGAACATCGTCCTCGATGCTAAAGATGAAATATATAAATGTAAGCATAAGGTTAGAAAAATTACCGTAATTACCTGATTCGAAAGATGAGCCGTGAAAAGTATCCATCATAATCTGGATAAGCAAAAGACACAGAAACAATTGCACAAGTCTATCATATATAACTCATGGGTGGATTAGTAAAAACCACCCCCAAACAGGATAAGAATGGCACTCAGAAACACACTTAATGGGTTGCCTCCCAGAAGCGCTAAGTTTAATGTCTTTAGCCAGACAAAGCGGACACACCCTCAAAAATGATAGAGCTAGAATAAGCGTACAGAGAGGGCGGAAAGATAACAACAACCCCTTAGTATGATGTTTACTCAGGGTATATGGGATTAACAAGGTCAATTTGCTCTACTAGAGATGAATCTAGCTCTAAGAATGGTTTTAATCTTTGACCATTGACTTGGAAAGTAGTACCATCTTTTGGATTTTCAACAGTGATGGCACCATAATGTGTGACAGATTGGATAGTGAAAGGTCCTTCCCATCTGGTTTTTAATTTACCAGGAAAGAGCTGCAGACGAGAATTATACAACAACACTTTCTGTCCAGGATGAAACTCTTTCCGCAATATACTATGATCATGAATCCATTTCATTTTGTCCTTGTATTTCTTAGACATATCATAAGCATCATTTCTTAATTCCTCAAGTTCATTGAGTTGCAACTTTCTTTGCTCACTTGCTTTATCAAGATCAAAGTTAAGGGTCTTGATAGCCCAGTATGCATTGTGCTCAAGTTCGACTGGAAGGTGACAGGGCTTACCAAAGACTAAGCGATAAGGGGACATGCCTATAGGAGTCTTGAAGGCAGTGCGGTATGCCCAAAGAGCATCTGCGAGTCGCAAAGACCAATCTTTCCTACTTGGATTGACTGTCTTTTCAAGAATTTGCTTAATCTGACGATTTGAAACTTCTACCTGACCATTGGTTTGTGGATGGTACGCCAAAGCAAGTTTATGGGTTATGCCATACTTCTTAATGAGATTCTTAAAGATACGATTACAAAAATGTGTACTGTTATCACTGATGATGGCTCTTGGAGTACCAAACTGAGCAAAGACATATTCTTTTAGGAATTTCACAACAACTCGATGATCATTTGTGTAACAGGGTATCACTTCTATCCACTTGGAGACATAATCGACTGCCATAAGGATATATTTAAAACCATGAGATGGGGGAAATGGCCCCATAAAGTCGATACCCCAAACATCGAAGATCTCCACGATCAAGATGGGAGTGAGAGGCATCATATGCCTTCGAGATAGTCGTCCTAATTGTTGACAATTTGGACAGGCTTTACAAAATTCATGAGCGTTGCAAAAAAGGGTGGGCCAGTAGAACCCGCTTTGCAAAACTTTTGCAGCAGTTTTCTTCGAGCTAAAATGGCCACCACATGCATGGTTATGACAAAATGAAAGGATCTTATTTTGCTCAAACTCGGGGACACATCTACGGATGATTTGATCAGGACAATACTTGAAGAGAAAAGGATCATCCTATGAGTAGTATTTGACCATGGACATGAATTTGGACTTGTCTTGCTTTGTCCAATGAATGAGAATTTGGTTTGTGACAAGAAAGTTGACAATATCAGCAAACCATGGTGACTGAGAAATAGCAAAAAGTTGCTCATCAGGGAATGACTCGGATATAGGCAAATGGTCATTTTCAGACATAGCAGTGAGTCTAGACAGGTGGTCCGCGACCACATTCTCAGTACCCTTTTTATCTTTGATTGCCAAGTTAAATTCTTAGAGCAAGAGGATCCAACAGATGAGGCGAGATTTGGCATCTTTTTTGCTTAGAAGGTACCTTAATGCCGAATGATCAGAGTACACAGTGACTGGAGATCCAAGAAGGTATGCACGAAATTTATCGAGGGCAAAGACTACCGCCAACAATTCTTTCTCAGTTGTTGTGTAATTGAGTTGGGCTGGATTGAGAGTTTTGCTAGCATAATGAATCACATGAGAACGTTTATTAACTCTCTCCCCAAAACAGCCCCAATGGCATAATTAGATGCATTGCACATGATTTCAAACGGGAGATCCCAATCAGGAGGTCGAATAATCGGAGCTGAGATCAACTCAGATTTAAGACGCTCAAAAACAGTGACACAAGCTTCATTGAAGACAAAAGGCACATCTTTCGAAAAAAGGTTAGTCAAAGGTCGGGCTATCTTAGAAAAATCCTTGATAAATCGCCGATAGAAACCTGCATGCCCTAAAAAAGAACGGATGTCCTTAATTGACCTAGGAGCTGGTAAAGAGGAGATTAAATCAACCTTTGCCTTATCGACCTCAATACCTTTGCAAGAGATTACATGTCCCAAAACAATACCTTTTTTTACCATGAAATGGCATTTTTCCCAATTAAGAACTAAATTCTTTTCTTGGCATCGTTCTAGCACCATGGTCAGATGAGATAGGCATTGATCAAAGGATGAGCCATACACAGAGAAATCATCCATAAAGACCTCTAAGATCGTTCCACCATGTCACTGAAAATGCTCATCATACACCTTTGAAAAGTCGCAGGTGCGTTGCACAAGCCGAATGGCATGCGTGAATAGGCAAATGTGCCAAATGGACATGTGAAAGTAGTTTTTTCTTGGTCTTGAGGATCGATGGGAATTTGATTGTACCCAGAATATCCATCTAGGAAACAATAAAAAGAATGTCCAGCAAGTCGCTCAAGCATTTGGTCTATGAAAGGAAGAGGAAAATGATATTTCCTTGTGACACTATTTAGCTTTCGGTAATCAATACAAACACGCCATCCAGTTGAGATTCTGGTTGGGACTAGCTCATTATCACTATTTTTTACAACAGTGACACCAGATTTCTTTGGAACAACATGAATGGGGTTGACCCATTTACTGTCAGAGATAGGGTATATGATTCCTACATTAAGCAACTTAAGGACTTCTGATTGAATAACCTCTTTCATGACTGGGTTCAATCGACATTGTGGCTCACGAGAAGTTTTTGCACCATTTTCCAGATAGATGCGATGACTACAAATAGTCGGACTGATACCTCTAAGGTCAGATATGTTCCAACCCAAGGCAGATTTGTGCTTTCTTAGAACATCGACTAGATTTACTTCTTGCTCGGAAGTCAAGTCGGAGGCAATGATGACCGGATGAGTTTGATTTGAACCTAAATGGACATATTTCAACTCAGAAGGCAATGGCTTTAGGTCCAAACTTTTTTGTGAATCATGAACATTGGTGAACTCAGTTTCAGGTATAGTTGCAAGCATGGACTCGCAATCAGACTTAGCCACATTGTTAGGGCCAGTATCTATACCAAGAATTGGTTCGAGATGAAGAGATTCAAAGCAATCTGTCCAAGTTTCATTCTCAGTGATCCATTTATCAATGTCTATCAAAATGGTGGAGTCTAACAAAGAATTGACACTATCCATGGCATTATCTAAATCAAAATATGATTCAAGAAAATTCAGACATTGTTGGATAGGGTCATCAAGATAAGAATGGTCCACCATTTCTTGAACAAGACTATCGATAACACACACTTCTTCTACCATTTCAACATCAGATGGCTCTTTCATGAGTTGAAAAATATTGACTTCCACTGTTAAATTACCAAAGGTAAGAGTCATAGACCCATTCCTACAGTTAATGAGCGCATTTGCAGTGGCAAGAAAAGGACGTCCCAAAATGATCGGGATGGAGTTTTCATCAGAGGGCTGGGTGTCTAGAACTATGAAATCAACTGGATAATAAAAGTCAGACACCTTAACCAAAACATCCTCAATAATTCCTCGGGGGACTTAGACAGAACGATCTGCCAATTGCAAAGTGACTCGAGTGGGCTTCATATCTTGCAAGCCCAACTCTTGGTAGAGAGAATATGGTAACAAATTGACACTGGCTCCTAAATCAAGTAACACGTGAGTTGAATACTTGTTACCTAATTTGCATGGGATCGTAGGACGACCAGGATCTTTGTATTTGACAACAATCTTTTTTTGAATGACAGATGTAGCCTGTTCGGCTATGAAAGCATCATGTGGGACATTTGTCCTCCGCTTGACAGTACACAAGTCTTTCAAGAACTTAGCATACGAAGGGATTTGCTTGATGGCAGTAAGGAATGGAATGTTGATATGAACATTTTGGAACACTTCCTTAATCTCATCAAAGTGCTTTGCTTTGGTGGTTAATGCTAACCTATCAGGAAAGGGTGCCCGGGGCACATAAATTGTTTCCTTAGGTTGAGTCCCTTCTTTTTTCTTGAGTGAAACTTTGGAATCCTCCTTTGACAGATTTGAATTTTGAACCACAACTTCTGGTTCTCTATGAGGGAATTTGGGAATGACAGATGTATCATTCTCAATGGAATCATTAGGCATTTCAACATGATTATCAATTTGTCGTCCTGATCTTAAGGTGGTGACAGACTTCAACTCACCATGAAATTGGTCTTGACCAGAAAAGGAACCAACCTCATACACAGGCTCTTTGCCATTACCTTTTGGATTAGCAATTGGTTGACTAGGGAATTTACCCCTGTCTCTCTCAGCAGTCAATTGACTCAACTGTTGTTGCATTTGTTGGATTGCTTGAGAGATGCTTTGTGTATGGGCATTAAGAGTTTGTTGCTGCTGCATGAGAATCTGCAACATAAGGTCTTCAAGAGCTGATTTCGATTGTTGTTGAGGGGCAGCATATGGAAGTTGAGAAACCAACTCTCTACTAGCACTTAACTGAGGCGCAGAGCCATAAGAATGACTAGATGAATGGACAATCTGTTGATTTCCTGAATGGTTTCCATTTTGATGTGAAAAACGATGGCGATCATTTGGAAACTAATTTGGGTTCTGCCTAGCTTGGGCTTGGAAACCTGGAGGACCCCTAATTTGAGGTTGCGAATGTTGTGGATTCGAAGATTGATCTTGCTTCCAAGAGAAGTTAGGATGGTTCCTCCACTCAGAATTGTATGTCTGGCTGAAACTAGCTGAATTGGGTTTCCTAAAGTTGTTGAATTCAAAGGCTTGTTCCATAATTGGCTCAGGTTCAGGAAAGAAGGTTGGGCATGAGTGAGCGGTATGTTGTACACTAGAACAGACAGTGCATGAAAATGTGTTGGGCTCACTATGGACACTCATGATTGGAGTAGGTTCAACAGTTTGCTTTTGCATTGAACAGGCTAAAGCCTCCCCTGTTTTGGTCAAAGCTGTTAAACCTTGGTTGAAACCTTGCATTAAATTCTTTAATTCTGGGTCACTCTTGATTTCATACCTACCACCAGTTCTAAGACTTGGGTCAGACCTAGAAAATTCATTAGAAGCATCCCACTGCTGTGAATCTTATCCTAATTCAGTTAAAAATGTGTAGGCTTCAGTTGGAGTGAGGTGCATGAACTTTCCCTTATGCCTGGACTCTATCATGTTACTAGAAGTGGGATTGAGACCATTATAAAAACATTGGACTAGACGACTTTTATCAATGCCGTGATGAGGGCATTTGATAATGAAATCCTGAAATCTATCCCATGCTTCATAAAACTGTTCATTGTCCTTTTGACGAAAATCTTGGATAGACTGACGCATTTCATTTGTTCGATTCATTGGGTAGAATTTAGACATGAACTTTTTGGCCAATTGATCCCATGAGCGAATTGAATCTTGTGGCAAAGAATTAAGCCACAACGAAGCTTTTATTATGAAGGGAGAAAGGGAACAACCTTAACCGAACATTCTCATCATTTAGATTTTGGTTCTTAAAGGTTGCACAGACATTGAGAAATTTTCCCAAGTGAGGATATGGACTCTCTCGGTCTAAGCCATGAAAATTGGGTAATATTGAAATCGTCGCAGGACGAATTTCAAAATGAGTTGCGGTAGTAGCAGGGAGGACAATACAAGATGAAGGATTTGCAGTGATAGGAGCAAAGTAATCCTTCAATGGACGTTCTTCCGCCATTTTCGGATGGGGAATTTGAACGATGGGAGATGTGGGTGAACTTGGACTCGAGACTATGGAAAATGGGGTGAGGTCAACTATAAGATCACAGAGATCCGTATCTCGTGAATCAAGAGTTGAATTGCTACGTGATCGGTTTAGTAGCCTTTTGGACTTTCACATCCAATGAGATAAATATTGTGAAATTTTGGCTTTCCAAAAAGAATAGATGGATGGTTCAAGAAAACAGGACACAAAATGACTACAATCCTAATTGGTTGACGTACACTAATAAAGGAAAGAATTCCTAGATAGCATATAACCAATTCTTATCTTCAATTTAGTGAAAGGGTAGTCAATTTTAATTATTCGCTGGTGGGAAAGCGCGAGCTCTTTGACACCACCTGATAGAAAATTTTGTGCTTCTACTCTTGTCCAGATTTGATCGAAACGAACAATAAAAAATGTCCGAGAAGCTTACCAATTAAATTCTCCCAAATCAGGGCCGAAGGACTAATACGTTGGAGGGTCACAAAGGCACCACTTAAATACCAACTAGTCAATCTACCATTGGCTTGGAAGAGCTCATTGGAGTGGCTACCGATCGCTTCTTTTCTTTAGAGGTCCTATGAACACCGAATCCTATTTTTCTTGCTAGTGAGTTGATTTTAATTAATGACGGCTTAGGATCACAAGCAAATGGATAAGCGATTGAGTGGGTGATAAAATCCCAACTCGTTTTAATAGCCGGGCTAGGCTTTAGGTCCAATTATTCATCATTCTCCATTCAAAATAAATGTGCTAAAAAATAAACACATAGTAATTAGAGCACATAGGAATTGACTCGCTGACAGGAGATTCGCGAGTGATAAAAAATGTACCTCCCGCAAGCGGGGTGATGATTCGGTTGAGTCGATCAGGGGGAAATTTCTCCTAAATTTCAGTTGTCCCCGAGAGTCCTACTGACCCAAAATAGAGAGTCTTCAAGTGTTCTCTTCTTTTTTTTTCCTTTCAAAAATGCAATCTCTATTTTGTCCAGTTTTCCTTTGCAATTTTTTTTAACACTTAATCTGGGCAGTACCAGAACACCATATAAATAAATATTACAATTTTTAAACAGTCCAAAAAAAATTAATTTTTACAACCAAATCGAATAATTACAACTAAATCTAACAAATCTCAAAAAGTCTTCATGTCATTTTCATTGACGTCAACTCCCCGGCAACGGCGCCATTTGATAAGGAGCTATTTTCGTCGCTAAAAATAACTTGATCAAAAACCCTTATGTACATACAAATATATTAGTAACTCAGATAGTAGTAGTAAGGGGTCAAATCCACGGGAGTTCTTTATGAATCAATGAAAACAAAATTGAGAAAATAATAGATTTAGAATAAAAAGCATTTTTTTATCTTTTAGAAATGCTTACTTTTTTTAAGAACAATTTTAATACTAATAAAATGTAATAAAAGTGAAGAAAGTTGTTTTGGAGAAATAAAGTGTAGGGGTTTCAAGAGTTAAGAATCCACAACCAAATTATCAATGGATCTAGAATAATATATTATTGCACATATATACCCAAAATAAATTCTATACTAGTTTGATTAAATGGAATCACCTATGGTATGTAGAGTGAACCCAAAAGTTAATCAAATAGTATTTGACAATTTATTTGTTTATAAGAGATTTTTCCTTTCAAGATCTATATTTATTCTTTTAGAAAATAATAATAATACAAGGTTGTCACTCACTTACATTAACATTCAAGAACTAGAAGATAAATTTGGAAAATAAAATGAACTTAAGAAAATCCTATGGTATGTAGCTAATCTCTTAAGTCAAGTATAAAAACCAAAATGGGATCACCTATGGTGTGTAGAGTAATCCAAAGATCTTATTTAAGAAAAATCACAAATGAGTATATTTATGCAATATTATAAAACTTTAAATCACAAATAAAAATGAGGCTTCATCTCTCCCCTTGAAAGGGAGATTAGCCTTCCATAAAGATAGAAGAACAAAATAAATAATAAAATAACTCCTTAAATATCTCCAAATATGTGAGTAAAATAATTTCTCTCAACACTCTACAATATTGTCTTCTTCAATAAAATGAAACAATAATACAAGAAGAAGAAAAATATGTAGCATTCAAATATTTTCTCTCTCTATGACGCGGACAAGGCTACATGGGCTCAAATCAACTTGTGGAGGACCATTAGAATAAATTAGAAGCTTTATTTTAAGTAGTTTTAATTATAAGAATTATTTCCTTATTCAATTAGGATTGTTTTCATCATTTAATTAGGAATATTTTCCTTAGTCAATTAGGATTTAGATTAGTAGTTTCCTTATTGTGTTTAGATTAGTATTTTCCTTATTCTATTTGGATTAGTTTTTTTCTACACCCTATTTAAAGGGGGATTCATTGTTTTATTTTATTATCTAAGACTTTATTCATAATAAGATTGAGTGATTTAATCCTCTTTGGTTCTTCACGAACTACTTGAACTTATCGGTTTGTCCGTGGCGTTCACCCGACTTATCAATCGGTATTCCGCACCCGGTTGTGGCGTCTTCGGTTTCCATCCTAATCTGATTGTAGAAACGGTCCAGGTTCTTAATTTGCTACGGTTTTCGTGTGTATCTGTGTCGAGGTTCGCACAACCAATTCGTTGTGTTTGCGGGTTTCGAGCGATTTCACCGTAGGTCGTATCACTCTAGAACAAGCTCTCTTGCTCCAAGTTCTCCTCCTCTCCTTCAAAACTCACGTAGGTTGTGTTCTCCCCCTTGGCCAAATATCAATCAATATATGTGAGAAAATGGGAGAGAATATTAATGATGAAAGTAGACAATGGGGTGAGGCGGGTGTAAGAGAATAATAAGACTTTGTCTAAGGAGTGGGGTGTGTAAGAGAATAATGTGGACATTGTCTAGGGTGTGGGGTGTTGGGTTATGGGTTGAGAGATTAAAAATACGAGAGTACACACACTTTTGGGATATTTTTCTCTTTTTTTTTCTTTTGCTGCCAGAATGTTGTAATGCAATTTCGGATATGAAGATGGCCGAATTTGGAAAAGTGTTGAACTGGAAAGTTGTAGCTCTCGAAATTTTCTTGATTTTAGGCTCAAGAAACACATGATTCGGAGTTCCGAGCAAAAAGTTATACTTTAAAAACTATCTGAGGAACTTTAAGTGTCCTGTCTCACATATTCAACAAAGTTAAGCATTTAATTATATCAATTGAGACAAGAACCTGCAAAACAACTAAATGTCAAAATTAGATAACATAATGTAATTTTTGACACTTAAATTTTGGCATTTGGGGAATTAAAAATAACAGTTTTGGGTGTTTATCAAAAAGTAAAGTAGATAATTTGGTAACAAAAAGAATGGCAAACTTTGTAGGGTTTTGTAGTTGTAGTGAAAATTATTACTTGTAATTGATATTTTTCTAGTATTTTGACTCATAAAATTATTATAATTAATTCAAGGATTTGAAAATATTACTCCATCCGTCGCAAATTGCTAATCACTCTTTCCTTTTTTGGATGTCCCAAAATAAATGTCCACTTCCATAAAAGGTATATACATACCTATTTTGCCCTTTTGTACTTTTACTTTTCAAGTCAAAGTTTTGAATAAATAAAAGGGTAAAAAGGGAAAGTCAATGTAAATTAAGCAAAAAAGTACAATGATGATGTTAGATCCTTAATAAGTTGGATTTCCCAAAAGGGACCAGCAATTTGGGACGGAGGGAGTATTATCAATGCTTAATTAGTTTTACTTTGATTTAAAATCATGTGATCTAAATAAATAATAAAGATAAAATTGTCATATTAAAAAAAATTAACTTTCAAATACGTTATATTCAAACAAATATTTTTTTTTAAATATAATTTTTAAACTAAATAAACAATTTTTTTAATTTTTAATTTTTAGTTTTTAATTTTAAAATTAGGCTAAAGTGAAGAGACTGGCTTTTAAACCTACTGAAAAATTTTAAAGTTAAATTCTCCTCATGTGAGAAGAACATATGATATTTACTCTCCTGATGTGAGGAGAATAAATGGAATAAATTCGGCTGAAGTGAGGAGACTGCCTTTTAAACCCACTGAAAAATTTTGAAGTTAAACTCTCCTCATGTGGGGAGAACTGATACGACCTACGGTGAAATCGCTCGAAACCCGCAAACACAACGAATTGGTTGTGCGAACCTCGACACAGATACACACGAAAACCGTAGCAAATTAAGAACCTGGACCGTTTCTACAATCAGATTAGGATGGAAACCGAAGACGCCACAACCGGGTGCGGAATACCGATTGATAAGTCGGGTGAACGCCACGGACAAACCGATAAGTTCAAGTAGTTCGTGAAGAACCAAAGAGGATTAAATCACTCAATCTTATTATGAATAAAGTCTTAGATAATAAAATAAAACAATGAATCCCCCTTTAAATAGGGTGTAGAAAAAAACTAATCCAAATAGAATAAGGAAAATACTAATCTAAACACAATAAGGAAACTACTAATCTAAATCCTAATTGACTAAGGAAAATATTCCTAATTAAATGATGAAAACAATCCTAATTGAATAAGGAAATAATTCTTATAATTAAAACTACTTAAAATAAAGCTTCTAATTTATTCTAATGGTCCTCCACAAGTTGATTTGAGCCCATGTAGCCTTGTCCGCGTCATTCCCCTCCTCTTGAAAAGGATTTGCCCTCAAATCCGTGTTAGGTTGTACACAAATCACCCACTTTTCGACAAAATTAGTCCTTGAGTGCCTCTTCGAAGCTTGATATCTTCCATGCCAATAGAACAAGTACTTCGAATATTTACGATGCTTGAAATTCCTTGCCTTTCGAAACTCATCAAACTTCTTGTCATGCAACAATTCAATTTTTCTCAATTTGTTGAAGAAGTTAACTAACTGGTAATTCGGATGAATATCAAACTTATCAACGCCAATGAAATCAATATGCTCAATTTCAACAATCTTTAAATCTAATACTTCAATTTGAATATCCTCTTTTTTCTTAGTGACGATGACGTTCGTGTCAATAGCTATCTTTGGAGCTTCATGCATAATGTTTTGTACTTGAATAATATCTTCTCGCTGTACTTCTTCATCTTCTTTTACTTGCACACTTGGAACTATGCTTGCATCCAACAATTCGCATTGTAGATCACTCTCTTCATCCTCCATTGATGGCTTAAAATTAGATTCACGTTCATTCTCCGATAATAGCTTAGATATGGTTGCATTCTCCTCCTCTTTACATTGATTTGATTCGCAAGAGAATGCTTTCGGACTTGACTCTACGCTGCTCATCATGTTGAATTCAAGATAAGCCTCCATCATCTTCTCCAATTTACGCCAATTTTCTAGATCATTCGAAGGAGTTTTCTTCTTGATACTACACATATTGTTATTATCCCAAACTCTACCTTCTCTAAACTTACCACCATGTTTCCTATTAGCAATTCCCGGATCCCAATCATCTTCAACCCTATTTTTTCTAGGATGAATTATCCTTCTACCATTAGGATTATTATGTGATAGCTTTACTTGTCTCTTCTCAACTCGATCTAAACTTTTACAAACTTTCTCCATTCGCTCATGAAGTGGATCAAACTCCTCTCTAAAAACCTTTCTCATCTCACTCACGAAAGCTCCAGTAAACAATTTTAGATCATCCATAACTAAAACTCGCAAATCACACTTTTTTTTTTTGCTGGTGCTATCGTAAAACTGCTATAACTTTTGATCTCACCGTTGGATCGGGCTGATTTTCGGATATGTTGTTCGGAACGAAAAATTACTATAATTGCGCGAAAAATCAGGACGATCCGAAGTCGTTTCGATAGCAAAAACCCATAATTTTCGACAGCCAGCGGGATTTTTTTTTTTTTTTAAAAAAAAAAACAAATCTTATCTTAACTTAATTTTTTTTTTCTTTTTAAATTGAATTGAATCTCTAACAAGAACAAGAAATAAAAAGATAGAAAAAACCTGAATGTAGAAGCTCTCCTCTGATACCAACTGATACGACCTACGGTGAAATCGCTCGAAACCCGCAAACACAACGAATTGGTTGTGCGAACCTCGACACAGATACACACGAAAACCGTAGCAAATTAAGAACCTGGACCGTTTCTACAATCAGATTAGGATGGAAACCGAAGACGCCACAACCGGGTGCGGAATACCGATTGATAAGTCGGGTGAACGCCACGGACAAACCGATAAGTTCAAGTAGTTCGTGAAGAACCAAAGAGGATTAAATCACTCAATCTTATTATGAATAAAGTCTTAGATAATAAAATAAAACAATGAATCCCCCTTTAAATAGGGTGTAGAAAAAAACTAATCCAAATAGAATAAGGAAAATACTAATCTAAACACAATAAGGAAACTACTAATCTAAATCCTAATTGACTAAGGAAAATATTCCTAATTAAATGATGAAAACAATCCTAATTGAATAAGGAAATAATTCTTATAATTAAAACTACTTAAAATAAAGCTTCTAATTTATTCTAATGGTCCTCCACAAGTTGATTTGAGCCCATGTAGCCTTGTCCGCGTCAAGAACATATGCTATTTACTCTCCTGATGTGGAGAGAATAAATATGTTAATTGAAGGGGGTGTTTGTGAGATATAAGAGAATGCTTAAAAGTAGATCTATTCAAAATTAAGTGGAGGGTGTTATAGAGAAAAATGGGGTTGTAAATAGTGCCACCCTTTATCAATCGCCGCCACCGTACTTTCCATCAGACGGACAAAACACCTCGCACTAAACACCTCACTCTCGCCGTTCCTCTTCTATACCGTTGACGTTGCCATTGCCAATTTGCCATAGTTCCTCTTCTCATTTATCTTCTACACCTCGCATTAACTCGGTTTGCTCCTAGTTCCTCTCCTACACCCTCGATTTAGGTTTTTTTCTTTTTCTTTTTTTTTTTTTTTTTGTTTTAGTTTTAGGGCTCAATGCACCCACGATTTAGGATGCACATTTTAGAGCTCCTATGGCTCGCGATTTAGGGATTGATTTTGGGTATATTCTTCAAATTGGGGATCGAATTTGGAGTTTGTTTCTTCACCCTCTAGATCACTTCATTTTTGGTAAGCTTTCCCTCTCTATCCATTGCTCTAATTTCTTTCTTTAGCTTATGAAAAGTTAATTGATATTATAATACTATATATAAAAATCACTTTGTTTTTGGGTTGTAGCAGATTGTGATTTCTTGTATGATCTATAAACAATGGATTATAAAGCCTTGTTTATTATTATACCATATAGCTGTGTTTATTCTAATTTTTACAGCTAAACCTCAATTTTGTAAAAATTAAACAGACCTATGTAAATAGTTTGGAGGTTATTAAGAGATTTTGGACAAATTTGATGAGTGGAATGTGTGTATAATTGATTGTCTAAATTCTATCACTTTAATTAATGGCTGTAGAGTTTTCTAAACCCCATACAGTGTGGAATTATATTATTTTATTTGCTGCACATCGAGTTAATTTACTTGTGTTATGTAGAAAAAGGTTATATGGTACTTGTCTAACTCTGTTTCATTTTCTTTCACTATAGGTTATTTTAGTCATCAAATTTCAAATAGTCATTACTAATACTCAATTTGCTGAGGTTCCCCTTACTTATGTTCTAGTCTTAGTCTATACAAATTAGTTGCAAGTGACTAAGTAGATTCTCCTATATGGTGTATTGGTACACTGTCTTCCTTTTCATTTTCAAAAAGAAGGTCTAAGTTTGAAGTCTCTTCCTTTCGTTACAAATAAAAGGGAAACCCTCCTCACCCTTGTGACGCTCAAACCCGGGATCCTTGGATTTGCGTGGGAGCGTTTACCACTACGCTAACCCACTCGCTCAAATGGTGTGGATAGTTGACTGCTCAACTTGTATTTCTATCAATTGTTGCACATTTGCTTTATGCTATCACACTTAACATTGTTGGGCTAATTATGATCCAATTCATTTTGTCTAGTTGAAATTGTGCATCACATTACAACATTTACTTAGGCAGGGCCTAGATAGTTAGGATGAGTATACAGGGTCAAAATGCGGGAAGAAAGAGCTTTAAAGCCTAGTTTGCTTTGCTGCAGTTTCTTTAAGTAGTGCTGTGGAATTGTATTATTTTTAATTTGGGTAAAAAGCATTGATGCATTAAATATGAATTACACATAAGAGGTGTCCACATGGCCCAAATGTTTGGAATTTAAATTACTATAACACGTGTGTCTTAGTTAAACTTTTGAGTTTTTCAGTACTCACTTTTGGGTATTAGTTGAAATTTTTAGTTTCTTAAGGATGACCAAATTGGGAACCAGAGTTATCTATCATATATATATGTGTGTGTGTGTGTTTGTGATGAAATGCATTTAGTTTTGATTATAGTAGCTTCATCATTGTGCTTAAATGTCTTAAATTCACTTCCTTTTTTTTAAAGGGAAGGTCTAGGTCTTTTCCCTTTACTGCAATAATAAAGAAAATCCGCCCCCCCTTCCTCACTCTGTTAATATCATGCCCTTTTTGGTATTGTTCTCTTCTTTTCTAATTATAACAGAATAGTAATTACTTGTTCGCGACAAGCATAAATGCAAAAGTTAATTGGCCTAAAGATTTGAAAATAGAGGGTCAGGTAAACTTCAAAATTATACCCCCATCCACACGTCCATCCAGCATTTTAATCAAGTACATGCACTTCTATGTTCTCGATCCCCAAAGTAGAATCTCAATCGTGATCTTAAATCTTTTGGTAAGTTCAATTGCTCTTAATTTGAATAATATTATTTTTCACCACCTAAAACTTATTTAGCATAAATAGCAGTAATTGACATTTACTGTTGTGTGAACACTAAATTTATGTTACTAGAATATGTAAAATTAAATCATTTTTCGCCCAATCAATGTCAATCACCTGACCAATAATGTCTATGTCCACAATCTTAAGAGTCCTGAATTAATGTCAGCCTGTATTAGGTCATTTACGAGTAAATTCTCCATAATGAACACGCTTATATTGCTGAAAAGCTACTCTATTGTTTTGTCATACCTTTAGTACATAATAACAAGAACTGATCTCCCTTTTTTATTACAATGCATAGCTGTGTGGTCTTACAAGTCTTGTAGAATATGTAGCCTTTGATTCAGTGGAGGCTTTAGTGGTTGCTGGAGCTTTTGCTGGTGTAATAAAGCTGTTGGATTATGAAGAAACCAAGGGTAAGTTATTCTTTTTTCATGATTTGCACAGTTTGTACCCATGCTAGTTTATGGAATAAAATTTATAATAGAGTGTCGGTAAAAGCACCCTTAATTTCTTGTTTTAACACCCATTCTTTAAGCTCCCAAACTAAATTTTTAATTTTGAAAGAGTACCCTAATTATTTGAGCACCCTAATAGAGAAAAAAAAAAGAGCTCTCTTTACAACAACTCTAAGAAAAAATCTCCTGCTTTCTTCCTCACTTTCACATCTTCTTATTCTCTCTCTGCATATTCTTTCTCTTCAATAGTATACTCTTTCACCCATTTTTCCATTAAGTTTTTTTGTTTTTTGAATAAAAACCATCTTCATCATTCTCATTAATTAAGAAAGAAAAATATAAAATAAAATCTATATGGCTTCACTGTATATATACATTCCCAATTTCGTCTTTATCTGATAGTTTCAATGTTTTAGTTTCTTTTGCTAATTTATATTTGTGTTTGGATATGAATAAGAAATTAAAATCAACAAGATTATTTGTGTTCCCAATCATAAGATACATGTTGATGGCTTTTGCTTTCTCAGAATAATTATAAAGAGAGTACTTTTTTTTAGTTCATTAAAGAGTGTGTGTGAATTAGATCTCACTTAGTTTTTTAGGATTTGTATTATACTACCATATTTATAACTAGAGAAGAATTAGTTTTCTTATCAGGGTGCTTAAATTAGGAGTGCACTTTCAAAATAAAAAACAAATTTAAGTGTTTATGGGTGTGAAAACCAAAATTTAAGGATGCCACCCTTTATAATATCCGTGCCTCCTAGAATTACAATATCCATATAACTGGTCTTGTTTACATCTGAAAGCTGAATTGGTCTTGTTACACATTCACAAAATTATATATGCTAATAAATATTTGTATGTTCTGCAAGCCTCTTAATTCGTATATTTAAAGATTCCAGCCATAATGCTAAATGCCCAAGAAGCTTATCTCTGTGTATATATAATTATTCACTTTCTCACATGATCCGATAATATACATCTACATAGAGAAGTCAAAGAAGCACAATTTACGATATTAATGTTTCCGTTACAGAGCATTGCTCGAGATTAATTATGCTGCTTCTTTATTAGGTGTTACTAGAAGCTAGTTAACTGTTATAACATATAGTTGAATTAAAATGTACTTAAAGCCTATTATATGTAATTTAATTTAACTCAGCCATTTATTTATTGTCTATTATCCATTTTTGGTTAAATATAAGATCCATAAGTCAATTATCATGTGCTGCAATTCATAGCTATCAAATTCAACTAACGTGGCTGCGCAATATAAGCTTTTGTTTTTCTGCAATAAATTTTTATATAGCCTTGTTACATTTCATATTCAATTGCTCAGATATCCTTTGCACTACAAGAAAAAGAGTGTTATACCACGCTTTTAAGAAATGGTTCACCACGTCCAGCTGAGCATTGTGATAAAAAGATGGCAAGAACGGCTTATGCCACAGGTATTTGAACATTGGTGCACTCCCCACAATTTTAGGTAACCTGTGGTAAATGGTTGAGTAAAATTAATTGAATACTCGAGCACGGTATTTGGCAATTAGAACAATCTGTTTTTAAAACCCTCCCTCTCGCTCCACATTACCATATCCCGTTTGCTCAATCTCCTCCTCCGTTGCATCTACCTTCTTCCCCACACGCCGATGGGAGGAATTTTATAGAAAACCCTTGGACTCACATCAATCTACAATCACATATCTCGTTGAAGATGAAGGCAAATAAATTGTGCCCTAGAAGGTGTTTTGGCAAGCTAGATTCAAGTAAATGAAATGTTGTGTACATATTTTGGTTGTTACTGTTTTTTCTGTTTTCCATCACTTGTCTCTATTTGATGCCCAACTTTTCCTGTGTTTTCCTGTGTTTTCTTTGTTTTGGTGTCTGTGCAACGAATATTTAAACTTCCTATATTACTGTCATTATGGATTGATTCATTATTGTATCTTATATCACAATTGACTGATAAATTCAGTAGCATATTGTCTTAGTAGCATTTTAAAAAATGAATTTGGAAAAGACTACATTTGACTGATAAATTCAAGTTTCAAATGTTCTGTAAATTCTGTGACAAGTTACTATTACCTGTAGACAAAAAGCTGTAACTAGCTATTACTATCCGAAAACTTCTAAATGGCTTGTTCTATTGGGTTCAGTTTTAGAGGATTTTTGGCTTTAGTTGCCGACATAATTGGTTATTTCAGAGCTATTACTATTAGAGAACTAATGTGAATTGCTGACATAATTGGTTATTTCAGAATTATGTAACTAACTATTACTATTAGAGAACTTAAGTAAATTTTTGTATTCCCCTGGTTTGCCCTACTATAATACTTTGTTCGTCTTAGTTCGCTAATTGAAATTGTTGAAGAATTTGTCTTTCTTCTGTACTTGGTAAATGAAGTTTGTACTTACTATAAATCCCTTTGGTTACAGTTATATTTTAGTGTTTGTGAGCAACAGTGGAATATGGGATCTAAGCTTAGCAAACAAGTGCCGAACTTAGGTGAGTCTAGTGAATGAGCCAACATTAATATGGAATTATTGGATCCCTTTAATTCAATCCTGAAAATGATTTGTTGCTATAATTTAATGTGTTTTTTTGACTTGAATTTAATATGTATTTAAGGTTTCCGTAGCTTTGGTTTTCTTGGTTCTTTAGAAAGGTGGGATTTGGTTTCTGCTATACCAGGAAAATTCTTGCCTCAGAAAATAATGCAATCAGCATTATTGGTGATGAACATTTTGAAGTCTAATCAAATATTTGTGCTCTAATCCAAGTGAACTACTGAGAGCCGAAACACCAACTCTATGACATGTTTTTGTGTTATCATAGTAAAATGAAGAGACTTAGACTTTCATTTTTCTAAAGATATACCGACTCTGCTGAGCTATGTTGATAAATTTGTCAATTTCTTTTTCTTTTTTTTTTTGCTCTCTTTCATTGCTTTATTTGGACATGGAGGGCAACTAGCAATTGAATACTTCTTCTATGTAAAAAATAAATAAAAATATGCCCTAATATGCTAATGGATTAATTTGTGTTTTTGTTACTTCTTTGTGACTATTCATGGCATGATCTTTTGGGTTTTTCATTTGGGATTGATTGATTTTCATTGTAGTGGAAGTGTTGGGAAATGGGTTTAGTTGATTTATGTTGTACTGGATGTTTTGGGAAATGGTTTAATTGAATACTTGAGCAATTTGATAGTTTGTATGTACACCTTTGAATGAAAGTTTTATAGTTTGTATCTACTCTTCGAATGATTATTCATGCCATTTTAAGAAAGCATTGAGAAGGCGGCAATGAAGCAATACTAGGCTAGAGGATTGTCAATTGGGTATGTCCTAAATATGTTCAATGGCTGGAAAAAATATTTCAAAAGTGCATTTTGCTACTCTTCTCCTTCACCATTTAATGTATCTTTTATTTTCTTTCAAGTTGTGTTTGAAGCACATTCACAAGATGCATATTGATAGTCATGCTCAACGAAAGAAATATTCAATATAATTTAGTTGCATTTTAGCTTTTAGTATAACTTGGCGATAGTAGATGCTTCTTGGGGATTAATGAACATCTATATAGATACTTAGTTCATGAGATTGTCGCAATATATATAAGCTTTATGCTTAGATCATCTTTTGAGACAATGTATCTTGATACTAATTTTGTAAACTTTGTAATCTTAAATATATCTCTTGCCATTTGACTTTTAGTTTGGTGGTGGTGGTAATTATTGTTGTGTGTTCCTTATTTGTTAGGATAAATGATGTAGTAATGCTTTTTCCATACGTTTTACAAATGTGGTACAAATGTGGTAATTTTATAATGTTTTTGCCGACATTTATAATAATTGTCGGAAAGTATATCGATCGTAGTGCAAAATTCCTGACATTTGTAAAATGCCGCACAAATGTCGGCAAAAGTTTCCCGACATTTATGAGATATGTCGGATAATTTCTTACATAGGAAACGCCGACATTTGTAACAAATGACGCATAAATGCTGCCGTAGGTTTTGTCTAAATTTATTCTGCTTTTGCCGATGTTTATGAAACAACGTCAAATGTCAGTTTTCTTGTAGTACTAAAGTTACGACGAAAGTAAAACCACCTTCCAATACATAGAGATCCAATCTATTTTCCCTTTATTTGTTATAATATAGTAGATTTTGTTTATATCATTTTAGATGGTAGCTATTACTTGAGTTAAAAATAATGTCAATTTGACTTGCAAGTTTTGGGAAGTGCAGCTATCTACGATATTATTTTGTTAGGAGAAGCACTTAATGTTGGTTTCCTGATTTCGTAAGCGTGCGTTTAGTTTAAGTTTTTGTTAATTCTTGAAATTCAAGGTGATAATTTTACATTGAAAAATTTGAGCCTCATCAACTTATAATTCAATTTCTTGAAAGGGTAACTAAGTGTGAAATTTTCATTTTAAATTTCAGGAACAAATAAATACTCCAAGCATACAAATAAATACTTGAAGCAAACGAGCACATGAGTCACACGGCCGCCCTTCTTCCTTCACTTTATAGCGTCTCTAGGCTTTCTTGCATTTTGCATATTAACTTGTTGCAAAATTAGGAATTTTGTGTACCCGTTGGTTTTAAGTAATTTAACCCACAATAATTATTGCACCAAGTAAACTGCCAAACTATATCCAATTTAACTATTGCTATTTTCATTTTCTCAAAGAAAAATTTAAAGTATTTTCAATTTAACTTGGCTAGCTTATTTTGATCCAGGAAAATTACACAATAAAAAGGTTAAATAAAGAATATGCCAATCCCAACATAACAATAAAAACATTTGACTTGTTATGAAGGGGATAAAAATATTTAGCCCAAGGTCCGATCTTCTACACTACCCGAAAAGCTATTCAAGGCCTAACATGCGGCAACAACAGCATGAAATTAGGCGTAGCCCATCTCATGGCTAGTTGCAACCCTGTCACCATAACAACCAATATCCAGCACTTTCTCCACTTTCCCTGATCATGGAGAGTAGAGCCTATCACATTGTAATTACTAATTTATTATATCTATAAAAAAAACTAGCTCTTGAAATTTTAAATGATCAAAAAATTCAACAAGTATTATTGTAATAACTCTTTGTAATTAATTTTCCCATTTGCGATAAATCAACAAAGTCATCACCAAAGGGTGATCGTAAATCAAACTTATAATCTATTGGCTGGGAAAACCTCTCTTACCAAAAATCAGTATGTTCTTCTTGTCCATTTTATAATACTTACTGCGCTTATCTTTGTTTGTGAGTAACATTTCTTCCCTAAAGATTTGTTAACCTTCTGTGTTATAAAGTTAAGCCAGAAGATCGATCCGGATTCAAGATAAAGGTTAAATTATCGTTTTTACCAAAAATAAATAATATCCATTTTTCCTTTTTGTGAATCTAAATTTACAAGGCAAAATCGAAAAGATAAAAATACGACCCAACTTCAATGAACTCTTTATAGCAGAATCACTCATTCGATAAAAAATCTTAATAAAGAAGAGATAATATATGAAACATTCTTCAATTAAACACCACAAACACCCAGCAAAAAGTAGTACAAACAATTCATGGAAAATTGCAAAGTTCCTAAAATTCTATTACATATTTTCGATTGGTTTTTCGATCTTATATTCTGCCCTGAACTATTATTACATGCCAATATATAAAAGGAAGGATTTGGCTACAAGTGGTTCGCCCTTTAGCATCCGGCAGACACCACAAGGATAATCGCAGAGGCCGCAAACACAGCAGAACAAATACAGCAGAAACGTGCTAATTTTGGCCGGTTATTATGAAGGAAAAAACTACTGAATGAACCTGAGAATGCAAACATAATCGACACGACGAACCAGGGAAACTTCCAAGCTTCGTGCTTAGAGATGAAGGTCGGGACCCGGTTTCCTTGTACCTTCTCATAGGACAGCAAGGGAAGAATTGCAGCCGCGGCCAAGGTGATCAACAGAACAATCAAATTCGCTGTGTTTTCGATGTTCCGATAAGTAGAGAGAAGTTGAATTTGTTGTAGGAAAATATTCGGTAGGCTTCCTTTTTCCGAGATCCGGTCGCACGAATTTGATAACCGTTGAAACGAATGTAACCGTGGCGACATGAAACTCGGGGAAAAGCTCAGCGTAGAAATCGCCATCTTGATAACATGAATTGCTTTAAAATCTCTAATTACTAATGGAGAAGATCGATATCTCAAGAAGAAGATGAATTGGGAAAGTAGAAAAATCTGAACCCCAATGATGATTCCTCTATTCTAAAATCAGTGGGGACCACATTAAATTACTCCGTAATCAATCGCCCTACTAGTCTACTTTGATAACGTGTCAAAATTTAGTGTTTTTAAACGCAGTCACCGAAATCCGTGAAGACGGATTTTATTAAAAATTACAATCACTCTTAATAAAACAAAATATACATCATTCTTAATATATTTTATTAAAAATTATATATAAATTACATTACTTATAAAAAAATATAAAATATTAATTATAGTAAATATATTTTTAGCAATTATATTTCGTATATTTTATTACTATTCATTTTTCTGAAATGATTATTATTTCTATTAATTTTTTCTTATAAATCATTTATTAAGTTATAGTACATGTGAGACGCACTTGCAAAAATATTACTGATCACATGAGTTTATAATTTCTTTCTCTATTAGTATACAATTTATAAGCCCTATACATTGGTTAAGATTTTCCTACACACCTCGACCTCCACTCATCCTCCCGAGAATTATCAGTAAACTCCAACAAATGGCATTGATGAAATACGTGAATTAAACAGTGGCACTGTATTGGGAGAAAGGCAACATGCATAGAGAAAAGAAAAGTTAAGTTTTTAACAAAAAATTGAAGAAGAAATCACCGGAAATTGATTTCCGGAATTGGAAGTAAAATATTGGGGAATGTGTCTCACTAGAAATTGGTATCCAAACAATTCTACACATATTCACATACATATGTATGTACACGTATAGTGGTCTAATTTTTTTTTGGTTAAGTTGCAAACAATTTAAGGTTTAAAAATATACAAGAAAGGAAATCAAGATTTGAAGAATTGGAATTAAAAAGTTGGGGGCACTTTTTTTTCACTTGAAATTGGATTTCTACAAGTAAATGTATACAAGTAAATTGACATATACACATGGATAAAGCTCTAAACAATAGAAGAATATCGGCCCAGGATTTAATTACTAGATATTTAAGTAATTAATTAGGTTTTATTTTAAAAAAAATTAAAATTGGTACAATTATTAGGTTGATTTAAGTTGCAGAAAAAAATTAAAAATAGTAGAGTTTTAGATGGAAAGAATGAAATTTTTTTATTTTTTAAAAATTTAAGTGGGTGATAAGACAAATTAGTAACGATTTTTCTAAAGTATAGAAATCGGGATGAGAATAAAAGGTTTTACGCTATTTTTTAGGTTAAGATTAACGTAATTTTGACTTTTAGTAAGGTGAAAGACAAATTATATCGGTGCATTTAAAAATACCGTTAATTATTAATGTCACTTTATCTAATTGAATCTTTTGAGTTGTAATGTGTTAGGTAAAACTTTTTTAAAATGTAATTTTGTAATGTGCTTAGATGAAATATTAACATACATCCAGAAAACATTTTCCTTATGATAACATGTGCCTTTAAGGTATATGTTAAAATTATTATAAATGAAAGTAATAAAATTTTGTATGAGAATCTGTGCCATATTTAATGCATGTTGCGTGTTAATTATTTTCAAAAATAGATATTTAATATGTGTGCTTAAAGTACACGTTAACATGACCATATATTAAATATTACTGTAGATAAAAAAATTATAATTCTTACATAAAAATAAAAAGCATTACCAAACATGTTGGATGGTAATCCTTACACGTTTTCAATCCATGGCGTGTCTATCGGTTCATCTATAATACAAATCAAGGTAATTGATTTGACTACTATCATAAGTGGCAAATCTAATGATCCATAACGCATCTAATAATTTTAAAGGTGTAAAGTTATCTTGAGATAATATATGCATTTGTATTTAAAAATGCACTGGACCTCACTCATCTTTCTCTCAAGTCATTTCACCTTTTCCATTCTCTCTTGCTTTTATAAATTCTTTATAATTTATGTAAATTATTTCACAACTAGAGAGTAAATACAATCAATGGCCATAGAACTATTGGCCAATTCTACCAGTAGCCACTGAACTTCATTTTGTTACAATTGGACCATTAAATTTTTTAAAAGTGCTACCATTAGCCATTCCGTCAAATCCCACCGTTAAAAACTAACGGAGCCGTATCATATGTTAAAAATTAGGGGCATTTACGTCATTTTCCTTATTTTTTCCCCTTTTCCCTTTCCTTTTCTTTATTTCTTCTCTTTCTTCTTCCTCCTCTGAGCTTCTTCTTCTTCTTCTTCTTCTTCTTCCCCATTCGTCTTCCTCTGTCCCCACCCTCATCTCCGCCACCACTGACGACACACCCCCTACCCCTCATCACCATCTCCGTCCCTACAGTGGAGATCATTTCATAATTTGGTCGACCAGAACCCCAGCTGTTGGATTTCTCCTCCTTGCCTCACTGTTGCACCACCGCTTCAACCACTACCAGAACCACCAATACCGGATCCTCTGTTTTAACGAATCCAATATATACTCCGGCACCGTGTAAAGGATAAACAAATTTTAGGGTAATTAATTGAATGAACAGAGCAGAGCAAATTAAAGGAACTTGTTGTTATCATAGATTTTGAAGAAAAGGGAAGGGGTAGGCTAAGAAAACCCTAGCCCTTTTTCTAAAATCCTCTGTTTGTGTGTGTATGGAGGAGAAGAGATAGAAAGAGAACGAGAAAGAGAATATAATTAGCAGAGAGAGAAATTTTTGCTAGACCAGAAGAAGCAGTAACAACAGTAGCTCGGAAGAGCAAGAAGAAGCAGAAGAAAGAAAGAAAACAAACGAAAACAAAAGAAAAGGGAAAAGAAAAAAAAATTAATGAAAAAATAAAAAAGAAATGAGAAATGACTTAAATGCCCCTAGTTTTTCACACATGACGTGGCTCCGTTAGTTTTTAACTGTGAGATTTGACGGAGTGGCTAATGGTAGTATTTTTTAAAAGTTTAATGGTCCGATTGTAACAAATGAAGTTCAGTGGCCACTAGTAGAATTGGCCAATAGTTTAGTTGCCATTGATGGTATTTACTCTCAACTAGATGTTAAAGTATGCGCGGTACAAGTGCACTTTTAAATTAAAATAAAAATTGTGTTTGCTTTAGAACTAAAACCTTGATATAAAAATAATCATAGTAAGGACAAAATTAATTTTTTTTAATTAATTTAGTATCATAGCTACCTTTAATTATAGGAGGGTTTCTCGGCTTTCTATATTACTATAGATATCTTCTTATTTTCAAACTATTTTTTTCACATATTTATCTAAAAGAAAAAGTAATAAAAATTATCTAAACGTGAGAGAGAGCTATGCATTTTCGTGTAAAATAAGGAAATACCAACCCATTTGGTAATTTTTTTTGCACGTGTATCATCTATTTAGAAATAAAAAAATTTAAAATAAAGATTGTGTTTACTTTAGAGCTCAAACCTTGATATAAAAATAATCATAGTAATAACAAAATAAAATAAAATAAAAAATTAATTTAGTACCATAGCTACCATTAATTATAGGAGGGTTTCTTGGCTTTCTATATTACTATAGATATTGGGTTGACTGCTACTCTTTCAATTCCTTTTTTTAAGATGTTGATGAGCGCCGAAATGGGTACCATTTCTTCTTAACATAAATTACCCTTTATATATAATTTTAAAGTGGAGTCAATTCTATTGTCACAATATACTTTACAAAGCTTAATGGGCAAAATGGCTCGACCTGTAAAGAGTGTTTTTTTTTTTTGGATGGGCTCTCGTGTTTTTCAAATTCTAACTAAATCTGCGTGTCTCGAATGTAATTTTTTTCTCTTTAATTAATACCCTAAGAAAGCAAGTGGATTCAATTGGGAGGGGTGTTTAATTGAAAACCCAACTCGAATCTCGAATCCAACCTTTTTATCAAATTGTAGAAAATATCATTTATTATTGTAAAAATAATCTTCTTTTTTATTGCGCAATTCTTTTTTATATAAGTATGAGCACGGGCATTACCCTTGTTATATATAAAAGAAGGAAAATGCCAACATCACAGACCGTAACTTTGATAAAAATTTACGAGAGTTTTGTAGACCACTCATTTTGAATTGGCAATCAGTTGAGCCGATAATTCACATTTGAAAGTTATTTTTTTCCAAATCCTTGCCTAATAGGACAATCTTTTTATAATTTTTAACTTATGCCCCTTATTATAAATCTTGTTACCTACATATAGCCTTTGCACGTGAGATAATAATATATCAAGAGTTATTGTTTCTGCCCTTCGTTTTCTCAACAATCAAAATACTGTTAAATTTTTTCTATGAAAATAGTAACAAAGGATAACTACATAATACAATTATATTTATCTCAATATGTACTAGTACCTAAGTATACATCGCTAATTTTGGCAAGAGGTCCTCCCTGGGAGCAAAAATTTTCTATGGCCTGGAGTTCGATGGCAATAAAGGAGTCCTTGAGTTCTTTATTCTCCTTCTCTAGCTCGGAGATCTGACCTTTCATTAGCCTAGTTGTTTTGACGAGAGGAAGAGAGCTCATTGTCCCTTACCGCCAATTGACTCTAGAGCTCTTTGAGACTTCTGGTTGCATCCTCTCTACCGTGATGCTCTAGCTCCACCAGTTTTAGGGCCTCTGCTCTGCCTCTGCGGTCAAGCTCCTCTTCTGCACAGGCTGAATTGACGGTAGCTTGAGCTTAATTTTTGAGGGTGCTCAACTAAGCCTAAAGGCTTATTATCTTAGCTAACATTTGCCTAGCCTGGGCCAACATTTTCTTATTCTCCTCTTCGACAGTTACGAGGTTTGATCTGGCCTTATCTAAAGCCTCATGAGCTGTAGCCAGAGCTGGGTTATTTGTACCCTTCTCAACTATGTGGAGGGTAGAGTAAAAAAGGGAGAGGGCCTAGAAAAAGAAGGCGATTAGAGAAGAGCTCAGGAAGTGAAAATTCAAAGAGAAGAAATGGGTTGGGAATATTTACCCGGATCATATATTAACCATACTCATCAGCCAGTTGGCTGATCCTTGCTGACCTTGCGTTTTATAGCATGCCTGTACCCAGAGGGGGCAAAGTCACCCCTGGGATGAAGAACTTTGACCTGTCTCCATCCGTCGTGGGGGTGGTAAAGCTGGCAGCACCCCTGAAAGTTGATTGGCGCTTGGCTTCCTCAGCATTGAACTCCTCCAGGTCCTTATCATTGGAGATTACCTATTTGTGAGTTATACTAACAAGAGGAGCATCTCTTGAAGATAGAGGCAACATGACCTCATCATCAAAATCCCCCATCCTTTCAAGACCAACCTCTTGTGGGCCAAGAGGTGGGAGGACACCTATGAGACCCGTCATCAAGTCGACATACGAGCTAATAATGCACCCTTGGTCAGCACCGTGCTCTCGGACAGAGACCCCCTCACTTATTTTGGACCTCTTGGCCTGAGTACCTATTTGAAGACTCCTCTGTAGCATGCAAAGACGCGCGTTAGGATGCATATAAGGAGCTCTATGCCGAATAGTGAACTAAATAAAGTATAACTTACTTGGAGTTGAGGTGGGAACTTGACGCAGAGGGAGGAGGCTTATGGATTGCTTGGGTTTTTTCCTCTGAAGCCTTCTTTCCTCTTCCTCTTCCTCATTTTCTGCTCATTCAATGGCTAGAGGAGCTGTGGAACCCTTCCTTAGCGGACTTAACAGGTATGGCGGAAGGGTCCTTTTCAGTAAGCACCATGAATGGCTTGTTCAGCTCGAGCTCCTCCATGGTTTTGATAGCCTCATCAATATCTGTAGGCCTGGGGCCTAAGCCAAAGTTTTAGAGCATCTCTGGAGCTGTTATCTCTGCGTAATGTTTCAAGGTGAACATCTTGGCATCCTCTAGCCATGGGGTAGACACGAGAGTACGTCTCTTCTCCTTCACTATAAAGAACAAAATGGCACATAAGGAATTAGCTCGGGGACTGTTAGGTAATCATAAAAGGAGAGTGAGTGGTCAATATTTACGAATGGTGCTGGGCTCGATGAACCAAGTCCACGACGCTAGGATAGTCGACCTTGTGTTCCCAGCCCATCCCAGAAACGTAGAAAAATCTCTTTTTCCAGTTAGGAGTGTTATCGGGAGATTCTGGATGTGTTTGGATGCTCATAACTTGCTCGGACAGCTAAGGGTCCCACAATTCCTACTCCCTTTTCCGTCTTTGGGATGAAACAGAGTGAGAAATTCCTCTGTCGTGACCTCGTGGCTTCTGGCAGATACTGTCCTGAATATCAGTATAAGGCCTATCAGGAAGCTCCACATATTTGGTGACAACTAGATGGGGGCCAGGTTAAGGGCTGCCAACAAGTCCTTTAAATGATCGTCCATGGGAAACCAGAGCCCGTATTCAAAAGCGGACTCGTAGAAGCAGACCTCTACACGTCTATAATAGTAGGCTCTCTCCTCCGAGTCAGGAACCCTAATCCTAACACCGGCAGGGATTTGGTATCTCGCCCTGAACGTCGAGATATTTCTCGCATAAAACGTAGAAGGAATGGAAAATACCGGCAATTAGCTGATGTACTTTGAATACGTCTTAATGGCATCCTCAGAAGAATTAATCGTTGGTGGAAGGAAGATGGTGGCGACTAGCTCATCATTATTTAGGATAGAGATGGTTCCGTGTTGAGGAATGGTGACTAGAGCCGCATTAGAAGAAAAACCTGCCTCCATTTGAGGAGGGGCCTCTTGGTTCAGGCCTTGGCTTGTAAAGTGCTCCATAAGTAATGCAAGAGAATGAAGAGGGGTACAGGGTGCGAAGTGAGGAATAAACTTTATAAAATCCTCTAGAGGGACACTTGAACCTCTTGAAATAATTCTCCGAAGGGGTTCTATAGGCCAGGACAACGAATAGTGGAAATGACAACTTTTTTTAGCTCTAAGGACGCCTAGGGTTTATGAAAGATGAAGTGAAAATCCCACGAACGAAAAGGTGTTTATATAACGTGTGTGGAAGAAGCTAATTTTCCATTCAAGCCTTAACTGCCCACTCACAGTTCCACTACCACAAGTTTGCATGTTCTCCAAGAAATACGGAATTAGTGAGCACGATATCTCCAAAATGCTAATTTCCATATGAAGAGTTCTAAATAGCGAAGTAGTGGAAAGTAAATGAAGTTCTCGAAGTCAAGTACTCAACCTTTCAAAATTAATAACCCATAGAGCTCATGCCGAGACTAGCTTGAGTTGTCAGGGCTCCGAATTGACATTGACTCTGAATTGTCGGTTTATCTTTCCCATTGAGCTCTTCTGAGCTGAACGGCAAGGATAGGGGAAATTTATGGTGAAAAATTAGTAACCTAATTCACCCAGCCAACCACGAGCTGACACATGGCCGTCCACTTCAGTATCGCAATGAGAGGAGCTCGGGGGAGCCTTGCTTGAGTACTACAGAAGGTTGGAGTTTCATACGGCATGGTGTTTGGTCCAAGAATTGATTTTGCACAACAAAATAGCGGAGCCCGAAGGCCAGAGCTCTTTTGACGAGCTTCGGAACTCTCTCACACAACAACTCTGCCATAGGGGTTAGTGGAGGCATGGGCAATTGCTACCAACTCCACTACACGTCGCATAACTCTCCTCACATTCATTAAATGCACAACAACTCCATTTAATGCACCAAAACTTATGGAGAAGTAAGGTCAGAATTGGTGATGTCAAGGCATGGTTTCAAACCTGTTCCGGGAGTTCTCCCACATGTTTTCTCTCAATCATATATATAGAAAAATCATTTACTTCTCTCAACAACTTCTGAACAACCAAGAACAACATTGAGAGAATAGGAAAAAGTGAACAATCAAGAGAAGTAGATAGACAAAGCACACAACAAAGCTCTTGATATAGAGAAGTTAGAATTTGTGTAACTCCAAGCATATTCTCATTGTAATATTGTGTAGATAGAGATGTTTTTGTGAGTTTGTAATAGCCACTCAGTTATATTAATAATAAAGCAAAACCGAGCTCCTAGCTCTATTCTGCAGAGGAGAATTAACCCGTATCTTCATATGAGGCCAACCTCTACTTGACTCTTTTAGTTTATTGTGTTTATTGTTCCAATCATTTGATCCAATCATTTGACTGTGTGGTCTAAACTAACCCTCTAGCTTTTAGCACCAACAAAGTTAAAATGTAGTGGAGGGATTGTGGAATCAATATTACTTAATGTAAAAGGTTAATGGTAAAAATTAATTTCAAATGTTGTCTTAAATTCTAAAAATGATTGATTTAAATATAATTTTTTTATGCAATGGTTTCAAATAAATTCATATATGGGTGTTGCTAAGAGTATCATTAAATTAACTCGGAGCATCCACCCTCTCACGGACACCACACATTTTTCAAAAGTTACTTAGAGGAATATTTAATGAAACACCAAACATTTCAAAACAAATTAAAGACTCTCTCTCTCTCTCTAAAGCATTTCTATCATCCCCACGCATTGAAAAACAAAGCATTTCTCTCTAGAAAAATACATTAAAAAAACGAAGCTTTCCTATCATCCCCACGCATATATTTATATAGAGTACGGATATATGTATATACGTGTGTATTAATTTCTAAGAGAGAGAAATAAATAGGTATTTCATAAATTTTTTGCATGTAAAATATATTTATATATGTGCATTCATTTTTCAAGCACAAAATAGCATACTAAAACAAGAAGTTAAATATAACATGTCACGCAAATATACCCAAACTTAAGCATGACTGTAATTAATTGAACAGAGCAATTTATATACATAATTAATTTACTTATCATCATTATTGTTGGTTTGAAGATAAATCCCTTGGGAGATTGATGCAATTATATTTGTTATTAGATCAATATTGGTGGGTCAAGGTTCTTATATACTGTTTGATGTTAGTTTAGATTCAAATTGCGTCAGGCTTAGAGGTATTTTTTAATTTTTTTTGGTATTTTTGAGATTAAAGAAAAAATAAACACAAATTCAGTTAATGCACTTCAAGAGAGAGAAGAAAAACTAAACCTTGATTTTTTAAATTGGCCAGCTTTCGAAGAAACGTATATATATTGTAATACCCTTAACACCAAACACTTTGAATGGTGCTCACGAGTTAATATTGTAATACCCTTAACACCACCCTTTATGTTATATTATAGACACACACATACACATACATGTATATATATATCTCTTTCTTTTTCAGTTGACAAAATGATCAAAGAAAAGAAACTAGTGGTTCATTTAAAAAAGTGTTTCAACGTTTAATTTATCACTTATGCCTATATAGCTATCTTAGTATAATTCATACAGATTTGTTTATATTGCGTAATTAAAAACTAATCTTTGGACCAGGAGGAGGGTGAAGGGTTCGATAAAGTGCAAGAACAGGTACACCTGCGAGTCATGAGGTTGGCTGATGCGTTGAATCTTACCAAGATTGTTATGGAAAGAGGAATACCTGGCTCGGATACTGGGTACATGATCTACGTACACGGTCAAGTTGGAGGTCTTCCGGACCAGTTTCTAGCTCGTAAAGTACGTATTGAGGCACTATTTTTTAATTCTATTGCTATCAATATCGTAAAATAATTTCATAATTACTTGTCATTTTTAACTGCATCCTAAAATTGCGTACGTATGTATGAGGTTGCGCGCGTATATTTGAGAGAAAAAGAAAATAAATTGTTTCTTTCCATTTTCCATGTTGTTATCAAACGGAACCTTAGTATTAAGTGACCAATAACTATTTATACTATATTATAAAGTTAAGATTGATTTCAACCGCAAGTGAAGCTATTTCAAATTTTTGAAATGCCTATTTTACCCTTAAGATTTTGTTTTTTTCTCTTAAAAACTTGTTACCAATAGGAATCGAACCCCCACCCTCAACCATTCTATACTTACATGTACAAATATTATTCTAGTTTGATGAAAAAGGAGCTCATAGGATGATCATACAAAATTAAGTGTAAGTAGGCAATTTTTGTCCATCATACACTGTAACAGCTAGATTTTTATTCATTTTACAATAACACATACATAAGTTGGAGTTCGTTTAATTACAATTTTTAAACGGTGCAAATAAAAATATATAAAAAATTAGCATCCAACCAAAATTGAGAATAGGTGTAACGATCCATACTCTAATCACTTGGTAATGCTTCAGTACTAGCTAACCCTCTTCCTTATGAGAGGTTTTGGGTAGTGAAATTTTGGACCAGGATGATTTTTATGGTTTGAACACATCTAGTATGTTTCAATAGCATATGTATATTTGCGTGTATGTTCACAATGCAATTCAGATGGCCCGGGATGAGTTTTGGTTACTGATGTGATTCACGATCGTATTTCTATCCAATATGACGAATCCGCGACCCTTAACGTTGAATACGTAAGAACCTTGGAATCACGCGAAGATGATGGAGGTGGAACCTCGACCCAATCCCTAAAACGAGAATGAACCTTGGTATAGTCGAAGACAAACAATCAATCGATGGGTTAATTGATTGATAAGTCGAAGAACAACAAGAATTAAATTCTGGCTGCTCGAAGTGTTCTTAGAACACAAGAGGTGAAAACAACACTCTCAATTTCGTATTATCAAATAAGCTGCTCATACAAGAGAGTTTGCCTCCTTTAAATAGGAGGAGACATAAGCAAACCCTAATTCAAACCTAAGAAACCCTAAAAACGAAAATACAATCACAAGCCCAATTCTAAGGCAACAAAAAAATAATGGAGAGCCCTAAACAAGCCCAAAAACACTCTTAGCAAGCCCATCACTCTAAATACTAATTATACATAATCCTTGGGCTGCAAATTAATAAAAACAATAATAAAAACGCCTTAATTATTCTACGTCTTCTTGGCTAAGCATTATTTTCCATTCGTGCTCTTCATCTCCTTGAATGCTTCTCCAAGCGTCAGCTTTATTCATCAACTCGTGGACCATGCTCACGAGTGCTTCCTTCATCTTCCTTGCTCTAGCTCGGGTGATTGGACCACTTGGAACCCGGATGGGATCTGCATAGTCTTCACTCCATGATCTAGCTCTCGTGCTATCCTCAGGCTCATCATTCCCCTCCTCTTGAAAAGGAATTGTCCTCAATTCGTCATCTGTACTAAACGGACTTAGGTCAGCGACATTAAATGTAGCACTTACATTATAATCACCTGGTAGATCAAGTTTATATGCATTGTCATTGATCCTTTGCACAACTTGAAACGGTCCATCTCCTCTCGGTAAAAGCTTAGAACGCCGTTGAACTGGAAAGCGTTCCTTCCTCAAGTGCAACCAAACCCAATCTCCTGTTTCGAAAACCATCTTCTTCCTTCCTTTGTTGGCTTGTCGCACATATTGCTCGGTTCTTCTCTCAATGTTTTGCCTCGCCTTCTCATGAATCTGTCTAACAAACTCAGCTTTTTTTCTGCCATCTAGGTTAGCATGCTCAACAGGTAATGGCAATAAATCTAAAGGAGCTAAAGGATTAAAACCATACACAATCTCAAAAGGAGAAAACTTAGATGCAGAATGAACAGATCGATTATATGCAAACTCAACATGAGGCAAACATTCTTCCCACTCTTTTAAGTTCTTCTTAATTATGGCACGCAACAAAGTGGATAAAGTTCTATTTACTACTTCCGTTTGGCCATCAGTTTGGGGGTGACATGTAGTAGAAAACAACAATTTAGTACCCAACTTTCCCCACAAAGTCTTCGAAAAGTAGCTCAAAAACTTTGCATCCCTATCAGAAACTATGGTTCTAGGCATGCCATGCAAACGCACAATTTCTTTGAAGAACAAATTAGCAATTCGTGGTGCATCATCAGTTTTATGACAAGCAATGAAATGAGCCATTTTAGAAAATCTATCAACCACCACGAAAACAGAATCATTCCCATGTTTAGTCCTAGGCAAGCCCAACACAAAATCCATAGAAATATCAACCCAAGGGTCACTAGGAATGGGTAATGGAGTATACAAACCATGGGGATTTAACTTAGACTTTGCCTTCTTACAAGTAACACATCTCTCACACATTCTTTCAACATCTCTTTTCATGTGAGGCCAAAAGAAGTGTTCTTGCAATACTCCTAAAGTCTTAGCTATACCAAAGTGTCCCATTAAACTCCCACCATGCGCTTCTTTCACAAGCAACTCGCGCAATGAACATTTAGGCACACAAAGTTTGTTTTCACGCATTAGAAATCCATCATGCGTAAAGTATTTATCAAATGCTAATTTTTCACATGCATTGAATATATCCCGAAAATCAGCATCATCACAATACAAATCCTTGATGTATTCAAACCCAAGCAATTTAGCATCCATAGTAGCAATTAAAGTATACCTGCGTGATAAAGCATCCGCTACAACATTCTCTTTACCTTGCTTGTACTTGATCACATATGGAAATGTCTCTATGAACTCCACCCACTTGGCATGGCGCTTGTTTAGCTTTTGCTGCCCCTTCAAGTGCTTCAATGATTCATGATCCGTGTGAATCACGAACTCCTTTGGCCAAAGATAGTGCTGCCAAGTATCCAACGCTCTCACCAACGCATAAAGCTCCTTGTCGTACGTAGGGTAATTTAAGGTCGCCCCACCTAGCTTCTCACTAAAGTATGCTATTGGCCTTCCTTCCTGCATAAGAACAGCACCAATTCCATTTCCTGAAGCATCGCATTCAATTTCAAAAGTTTTTGCAAAGTTAGGCAAAGATAACAAAGGGGCGTTACTTAGCTTGCTTTTTAGTAATTCGAATGCCTTCTCTTGCTCCTCTCCCCATTTGAATCCCACATTCTTTTTGATCACTTCAGTCAATGGCGCTGCAATAGTACTAAAGTCTTTCACGAACCGCCGATAGAAACTAGCAAGTCCATGGAAACTCCGCACTTGCCCAACACTTGTAGGACTTTGCCATTCTTGAATAGCCTTCACCTTTTCTTTATCAACCTGAATCCCTTGTGCACTTACAACAAAACCAAGAAATACAAGCTTATCCGTGCAAAAAGTGCACTTTTTCAGGTTAGCATATAACTTCTCCTTTCGCAAGACATCCAAAACATATTTTAATTGAATTACGTGGTCATCTAGACTCTTGCTATAGATAAGAATATCATCAAAATAGACTACAACAAACCTGCCTATAAAAGGTCTCAAAACATGGTTCATTAATCTCATGAAAGTGCTAGGTGCATTAGTCAAACCAAAAGGCATAACTAACCATTCATATAAACCATATTTTGTTTTAAAGGCTGTTTTCCATTCATCTCCTTCTTTCATCCTAATTTGATGATATCCACTTTTCAAATCAATTTTAGAGAATATACTAGACCCATGCAACTCATCAAGCATATCATCTAAACGTGGAATGGGGTGACGATATTTTACCGTGATATTATTTATGGCTCGGCAGTCCACGCACATTCTCCATGTTCCATCCTTCTTCGGCACTAGCAAAACTGGTACCGCACATGGGCTCATACTCTCTCTCACATACCTTTTCTCCAACAGCTCCGTAACTTGCCTTTGAAGTTCCTTCGTTTCCTCCGGATTACTCCTATAGGCTGGCCGGTTTGGAATGGAGGCCCCGGGTACAAAATCAATTTGGTGTTCTATTCCTCGGATGGGTGGTAAACCGCTTGGCGTATCCTCCGGAAAGACGTCACCAAAATCCTGCAACAAAGAGACAATAACACTAGGCAAAGAAGAATTTAGCTCGTTAGTATTTAAAAGCGCTTCTTTGTATACAAATACAAGAAGCTGATTACAAAGCATCGCTCTTTTCACGTCACTAGCTCTCGCATAGAAATTCTTTTGCCTCCTCTCAAACTTGCTCTCAATAGTCACTGGTTTTTCCACTCTACTCTCTTTTTTCTCAAGTTCTTTTCTTTTTCCCTCACTCTCTTTCTTTTCCTCACCACTCTCTCTCTTTTTCTTTTCAGCTCTCCGTTGCTCCTCCTCACTTTGCAACTTCAACTGATCGGCATAGGCTTGCTGTGGCGGTAAAGGTGCAAGAATGATTGTTCTCTTGTTCATCTCAAATGAATACTTATTGGTGAAGCCATCATGTTTAACTCTCCTATCATATTGCCATGGCCTCCCCAATAACATATGGCCGGCTTGCATGGGAACCACGTCACAAAGCACTTGGTCCTCGTACCTACCAATGCTAAAGGACACCAAAACCTGCTTGTTCACCCTCACTTCACCGCTATCATTCAGCCATTGCAATTTGTAAGGCCTTGGGTGCTTAGTCGTGTGCAATGCTAGCTTCTCCACCATCGTCGTGCTAGCCACATTAGTGCAGCTTCCTCCGTCTATCACCAAACTACACACCTTGCCTAGCACTAGGCACCTAGTGTGGAAAATATTCTCGCGCTGCTCCTCATCCTCCTTTGCGTGCGTACTAAGCGCTCTTCTTGCAACTAATAACTCACCCTGGATGGCGCTCTCCTCTTCTTCGACATCCTCCAAAGGTGGCATAGCCTCAGCGCCTTCTTCATCCGTTTCATATTCCCCATTATCCAGAAGCATCATTACTCTCTTATTCGGGCATTGAGTGGAAACATGGCCTCTCCCTTGACACTTCCAACATATAATGTCCCTGTTTCGGGTAGTAGGAGTATTAGTGGTGTTAGGGGCTGTCTTAGCTTGGCCTCCACTAGGAACTTCTGATTTTGAATCAACTTTCGGTTTCGGAGTGGTTGCTTTGTCATCCTTCTTCCACGGACTTTGTTTCCATGGAGTAGAGTAAGAACTTTGGCTTGGCTTGAAACTACCCCTCCTCTTGAGCTGCCTCTCTATTTTAATTGCCGTGTGCACCATATCTTCAATCTCAACATATGGCTGCAATTCAACCGCATTGGCAATTTCCCGATTTAACCCACTCAAGAACCGCGCCATGGTAGCTTCTCTATTTTCATCAACCTTGGCTCGAATCATGGCCACTTCCATCTCCTTGTAGTATTCGTCAACACTACGATTTCCCTGCGTAAGCCCCTGCAATTTTTGGTACAATTCCCGATAATAGTGATCGGGTACAAACCGCCTTTTCATCAACCGCTTCATCTCATCCCAAGTCTCCACGGGACCTTCATCGCTACGCCTTCTCTCTATCATCAAGCGATCCCACCAAACAAGTGCGTAATCTGAAAATTCAATGGCTGCCAATTTCACCTTCTTGGACTCGGAGTAATTATGGCATGCAAAGACCAATTCAACTTTCTTGACCCACTCAAGATAGGCCTCGGGGTCATTTTTCCCTTGGAAGGATGGAATCCTCATTTTGATCCCATTCATGTTGTCATCTTCCCGATAAGATCCCCTACCAAACCGCCTACCATTCCGCCGATTAGCGATTGCCGAATCGACATCGCTATCCCCCTCGTCAAAACTATCTCGGTAGTAGTTATCAAAATCAGCCCGCCGTTCCCTAGGCTGCGGTCTCCCACTTCTTTGAGCATTATGTGATATGCCGGATTGCTCAATTTGAGTGCTCTCAACTTTGTCTACCTTCACCCGCATTCTCTTCAATTCCTCACTCATCTCTTCCACCTGCTCTTTAAAGACACCCAACTCTTCTCTCATCATTTTTTGTAAGGTGCTCGTCATGGCTTCTTGGAATAACCTAGGATCGAAACTCGACATATTTCTGCAAAACAGAGGTTAGCACAATATAAAAAAAAATAAATTTTCCTCACTGCACTCCCTTACGTGTTTCGCTCAAAATAATATCACTCTAATTTTACCGCTCGTGTTTAGTTCTCAATGTATTGATATTCCTCTCAATTTTCACCTTTTGGAACTTCAAACGAATCGAAGAGCAAGAACCCTTTTCTTGGCTGCCCAAACAGACCAATCACAACCCAACAGATTAATTGTATGCTAGGACAAGTACGTTTTCACCAAGAACTCAAGAAACAAGAATCCCAATGAAATATGGACAAAATACGAAGCCAAATTTCGACAAAATTGAGCGAAAATTTAGGCTAGTGAAAAAAAGTGATTTTTGGAACCCTTGGAACCTATAGAATCAGAATGCTAAAAGAAATAAAGTCAAAATTCGGAATTTTTTGTACTCTTTTTTTTTTTTTTTTTTTAACCTAGAATCACAGGTCTAGGGTTTTATGAACCAGCCGCCACAAATTTAATCACAAGTCTACTAGGGTTTTTATGTTGTTCACAGCCGCCACAAATTTCAAAACCTAGAAATAAAAGTCAAGTCTAGGGTTTTATGGTGTTTGAAATACTAGCCACCACAACTAGGGTTTTTGACCAAGAATTGTGTCTAGGGTTTTATGATATTTGTAAGACCAGCCGCCTCAACTATCAAAAAACCACAGCAATATCAAGTTAACTAGGAATCAAGAGAATCGCAACTAGAGATTATTGCAAACAACAAATCGAGCTCTACTAAAATCTGGACAGATTATGAATGGACAGATTTGCGAATATTGTTTAGCAACGAAATTGAAGATTTCGACTTTGAACAACACAGATGAAACAAGACAAGCAAATCCGTAGATACCAAGAACAGATTATCAAAGGTAAGAACAGATTTTTTTTTTTTTTTTTGAACAAGAACAGATTCGTAAGAGTAAGATCCGAAATAGCAAGAACAGATTTGTTATAACAAGAACAGATTCGTAAGAGTAAGATCCGAAATAGCAAGAACAGATTCGTAAGATTCAAAATAGCAAAAACAGATTCGTAACAATAAGAACAGATTCGTAAATAGCAAGAACACGATAAGATAAACCTGGATAGAAAGAATCGCTCTGATACCAATGATGTGATTCACGATCGTATTTCTATCCAATATGACGAATCCGCGACCCTTAACGTTGAATACGTAAGAACCTTGGAATCACGCGAAGATGATGGAGGTGGAACCTCGACCCAATCCCTAAAACGAGAATGAACCTTGGTATAGTCGAAGACAAACAATCAATCGATGGGTTAATTGATTGATAAGTCGAAGAACAACAAGAATTAAATTCTGGCTGCTCGAAGTGTTCTTAGAACACAAGAGGTGAAAACAACACTCTCAATTTCGTATTATCAAATAAGCTGCTCATACAAGAGAGTTTGCCTCCTTTAAATAGGAGGAGACATAAGCAAACCCTAATTCAAACCTAAGAAACCCTAAAAACGAAAATACAATCACAAGCCCAATTCTAAGGCAACAAAAAAATAATGGAGAGCCCTAAACAAGCCCAAAAACACTCTTAGCAAGCCCATCACTCTAAATACTAATTATACATAATCCTTGGGCTGCAAATTAATAAAAACAATAATAAAAACGCCTTAATTATTCTACGTCTTCTTGGCTAAGCATTATTTTCCATTCGTGCTCTTCATCTCCTTGAATGCTTCTCCAAGCGTCAGCTTTATTCATCAACTCGTGGACCATGCTCACGAGTGCTTCCTTCATCTTCCTTGCTCTAGCTCGGGTGATTGGACCACTTGGAACCCGGATGGGATCTGCATAGTCTTCACTCCATGATCTAGCTCTCGTGCTATCCTCAGGCTCATCAGTTACTCAAACCTCACTTTTGACTTTTTTATTGACTAGGAAATCGCGTTTGGTGATCATTCTTACTTTAAGGGTTGTTTTAATCAATTAAATACCTTATACAAGTCATATTAGTGATTTTGCATATGCTCTATGGTTGAAACGCATTTCAGATATCCGTAATTGAATTAAATAGGTTGATGGCGAAAAATCAAGTTTCGCCAAAATGAGTTTTTGTCCAACCTTGGAAGACCATAACTTTTTCATCCAAACTCTAAATGACTTCCTCGTTTGAGTCATTAGTTAGATTTTTATTCATTCTACAACTTTCGTTTTTTGATCAAGATGCTACCTGGGGAGGGAATTTAGGCGATGTATTACCTACGTCTCCTAAGACATGTTTTTCCGTCGCCTTAATTTAGGCGACGTAAACTACGTCGCCCAAGCTACGTCGCCTAATTTTAGTCGCCCCAGATATTAGGCGACCGATTTTTTTACTCCGTCGTCGTAGTTGATACTTAGGCCACCACGATGATGTTATCGTCCGTCGTAAGAGAATGTACTCCTAGGCCATGTATATTTTTCTTCTGTCATAGAATTGTTTCTCTTAGGCCACCTACTTGTCATCTTTCGTCATAAAAAAGGCAATAATAGGCGACGTATCCTTTTATCCTCTGTCGTAGAAAAGAAACATTTAGGCCACATAGGTGTTATGATCCGTCGCCTAAGAGGGACACCTATGCGACCTTCGAATTATCTTACGTCTGCTAAGTATGAATTGTAGGAGACGAGGATATTTTCCTTCGTCATCTAAATTGTAAATCTAGGCGACGTTGGTATTTTTACTCGGTCTCCTAAGATGTACATCTAGGCCACCTAGTTATTATCCTCAGTCTCATAAGATGCATACCTAAGCTATGAATGTATTATCCTTAGTCTCCGAAGAATTACATTAGGCCACCTACGTATTATAGTAGGTCACCTAAGTTGAAGTTTAAGCCACCAACCTATGTCGCCTAAGGTGTAATTACAAATAAAAAAAACAATTCAACGTGGCCTGTAATTAAGAGTACTGGTGCTAGTAATCCAAGTTTTCTGGGCATCTGGATTATTGGGGCCAGTAATCCAAGATTATGGGCATCTAAATTACTGGGGCCTATAATCCAAGTACATGGGCATATGTATTACTAGTTCCAGTATTCCAAGTTTCTGGGCATCTGGATTCTAGGGCCAGTAATCCAAGATTATGGGCATCAAAATTACTGGGTCTAGTAATCTAAGTTTATGGGCATCTAGATTATTGGTTCCAGTAATCCATGTTTCTGGGCATCTAGATAACTGGGGCTAGTAATCCATGTTTCTGGGCATCTGGATTACTGGAGCCACTAATCCAAATTTCTGGTCATCTAGATTACTGGGGCCAGTAGTAATCTACATTAATCATAGCTTTTGTGTGCAGCCGCATGGCCACACCTGCACACACACATATATATATATATATACCCGCACCTGCAATATTCAATAACAAATTCGAGCTACCCAATTTATCATTGAATAAATATATGTCTAATAAACTACAAAAATTTATTCAATTCCATTCAATAAATTATGTTCAAAGAGAAATTGTTCTAACACTAAATAAAACGTAGGGGTGAGGAGCCTTCCGAGGGAGGAATTGGCAGTTGAATCCCGGATGCTCTGATCATATACTCTATTTGAGCTTGCAACTTACACTCAAAATCTACCCTCTCCCTTTCTCGCTCGGCCCTCTCCATTTCTTGCTCGGCCTTTTCCCTCTAAAGCTGCTTGTTTATCGCAACTTGATTTGCCCTAAGCTGGGCAACCTCAGCCACGAGCTCTATAGATGTGTCTCTATCTGTCTGCGATGATGGACCTCTCTTCCGCGGCAGCTTTGCGGAGCCGCTCCCTAAGTCCCTCACCCTCGTCCCTCTCAAAGGACCCACTGCTCTCTCAAGGACAGAGACCTGGGTCTCGTAAGAGAGGACCAGGGCCAAGGCGCTGGCCGACAACGTACCATCTGACGCTTCATCGATCGGAGGTAGATCGGCCATCATCTTTTCCACCTCGGCAGTCCTCGCGGACTGAATGGCTGCTTGCAAATAACCATAAGTGTTATGTAAGAAATAATTCTTGTACTAACTAAATAATAATACTATGAAAAAAAATAATTAAAGTGGTGTATAAAAAAGATTTACCGCGTGGTCCGAGTCATACTTCTTGTACACCTCGACATAAGTAATGAGGTGAGGCGCCTGTCTCCCTTCTACTTCAGGTCATGAGCCCAGAGGACAAAGGCCTGGGTCCCCCCGCTGTGGGCCGTCTTATGCTCGGAGGCCCGAATTTGGGTCATTTACGTGTCCAATTCCTGTAAAAATAGTTGTATTTATTTAAGCATTTATAAACATATAAATTAAATGAAACAACAAAAAAAAAAGATAAATGAAAAAATTACCTAAAATCCTCGGCCTTGAAGTGGTTGCATAACCACTACCACTAGTCCGGGCAATGAATGAACTCCACTGGAATGGGAGCATCGCCTTGCGCCTGCTAGTTCTTGTGGATCTTGTACTTCCAATCTTTGACACGACCCACAGCCTTTTTCTGTATCCACGTGACGAATGCCTTATCAGCAGGATCGATGTCATAACTCTCCAACAAACCAAACAGGAACTCAGGAAGAAACATGAGTACAAATAAAAATAAAATTTAGTAAGGCAAAAAAAAAAGTTAACTAGAGTAAGAAACAAGTACTTACCGACAGGTAGTCGAAGAGCATTGTTCGTTCCGATAGAAGCATTTCCCCAAATGTCGGGTACAACATCGGCACTCAGTCTTTTAAGATTGCCAACAGGTCACTGACGAGTCGGGAACCAACCTCCTTTGGAGGCCCAGAAACCGCAGGGTCGTATATCACACGGCACTTCTCCGATGTATGGACGATCGTCGCCGTCTTCTTCCCGGTGACGACTCCTCTCTTCTTGTTACAAGAGGAGGCTTGCGTACCTACAAATAAAAGCATATAAGTTAATCAGTCAATCACAAAGAATAAGAATTGCGATTTATAATTAAAGAGATCTAAAAGTATATTACCTGATATGGTGGCCTCCGCTACAGCATGCCTAGAGCGAATGCTACGTACAGGGAGGCAGGCACCGGTGGTGCTTTCAATGGTCGGATTTGTAGACGGGGTAGGGAGCACCAGCGGCAATGCTGGTGAGTGAGATGGCTGGGCAGAGGGCTGCTTGGCAGAGGGGTGGGCGGTAGAAGGCTGGGAGGAGGGCTGCTTGGTGGAGGGCTGGGAGGAGGGATGGGAGGCCACGCGCAACAAGGCTTGCTGCAGCTCATCGTACTGTACCTCTGGGCGCAACTTCTTCATGGTCGGATACGCTCTCGGAGGCATCTCTGACTTGAATCTCAAATTTCAATTTCAGTTCCAAATTTAGTTTTAATATTAGTTTTGCCCTAATTGAGTTGAATTGAATTGAATTGAAATTGAAGTTTAGGGTTTTAATTTCACAACAATTTCAGTTTCAATTAATGTTTTGCCTAAAAGACTGTTTCAATTCTTTTTCCTTTTAGTTATGTGTTTGGGTTTGGATGATTCACCGGAATAGGAAACTTAAAACAAAACAAACACACTTACATTACTGGCACCGGTAATCCATTACTGGGTCCAGTAATCAAATTTACTGGGGCCGGTAATCCATTACACGGTCAATATTGCTTTGAGAATTTGGGAAAAATAAAGCACACTTAACAACTTTGGATTAGTGTTTGGACCAATTCATACAGCCGAATAGACCATAACACAATTGTGGTCCATATAGAACAAAGGGTATGAAATCATAATTCTATTTAACTGAACTCAACTACCAAATGCTTGAAGATGAACCTACTGACCTGTTAATATGAAGGTTCATATTATGAGGCTATTAAAGAACAAATTAAGACAAATAGTGAATCGAAGCTCACACATGACAAAAATATAAGCAAACAGGGTAATATCTCATGTTCATGCTTAACATAGATGAAAAATATATGTATATAATTGTGGCAATAGAGTTATTTAATTTGTTGAATACATGTATTTATGGGCATACTAAAAAGTGTTACTTAAAGGCTGTTTCAATTATTTTTCCTTTTAGTTATGTGCTTGGGTTTGGATGATTCACCGGAATAGAAAACTTAAAACAAAACAAACACGCATACATTACAGGTACCGGTAATCCATTACTGGGACTAATAATCAAATTTATTGGGGCCAGTAATCCATTAAGCAATTAATAAGTTTGGATTGGTGTTTGGACCAATTCATACAGCCGAATAGACCATAACACAATTATGGTAAGAGGCACATAGGAACAATTACTCCATTACTGTCCCAATATTGCTCTGAGCATTTGGAGGACATGGAGCACAATTAACAAGTTTGGATTGGTATTTGGACCAAATCATACAGCTCATAACATCATTATGCTAATAGGCACATAGGAACAAATACTCGAATACAAGCCAAACTATCCAATTTCACGCAATAACGCCTATTCAAGCCCCATAGTTGCAAACCAATAAAAATGGAGAGTGAGAAGCTTACCAAATAAAAATAGGCTATGTAAGAGAGAGAGAGAGATAGATAGAGACGGGGGGTTTCGTAGACGGTGTAGGAGAGAAGAGAGAGCATATCTCGTGTGTAGGGAGAGACTGAGGGGTGGGGACAGAGGAGGAAAGAGAGGAGGGTGCCGGGGGAGAGAGAAGAGAGCTTGGGGTTCGTAAAGAATGGAAAGGGGGAGGGAAGATTCAATAATTTCTATTTATAACCACTATCTTGGGAGACGTAAGTGTAATACAAATTATTTAAAAACTACATTGCCTTAAAAATTTAAAAATTTCAAATAATTTAAAATTTTCGCGAAAATTTATAAGGGGAATACTTTTGGGCGACGCAATATGTTCGTGCATCTCCTAGGATGAACTTGAGAGACGTATTTATAACTTGTACGTCGCCTAAATATTTTTAAAGAAAATTTTAAATAAATTTTAGTTGAAATTACTGACCAAAATTTTCTCCAAAAAATATAAGAATATAATGGTTAGATATACATGTTATGGTAGAATTATTTATACACCATTGATAGGTTTTGTACACACATCAAAGTTAAGACACACACATAAGAAACTATCACATACTAATAATGTTATCTACATTAAAAATGTCGTAACTTAAAATTCTAAATTCTAAATTTAATAAATATTTAATATTTAAAATGTACTAATCAAGATCAATTAAACAAGATCTATCTAATTATGCCAAAAAAAAATCAAGAAAAAATATTGTTTAGGCCATCCCAATTTGTTATTTTTAAGATGTACGTTACGTGGTTAGATTAAGATTAAAAGACTCTTAAAAAAATTAAAAACAAGTCGGTCCACTCAAGTATATATACTTCTAGTTTTTCCAGCATTATGATATATTGAACTTACGTTTCAATTGTTCACAATGTTAGATTAGACTAGATAATGGGTTCAAAATAAACTGATTGATTTTGTCTATTTAAATTCGTCACATGTTAAGTTTTTTTATCCTATTATTAAATTTTTTTTATTTGACTGTGTAGTAGCTTTGAGTGATTGATGCCAGTATATTGTTTTCTAGAACATACGAGGGTAAAACAAATGGATATGATTTGTAAGAAGAGAGCTGAGTCTTTGTTGTGGACAACCCTACTCACATCGAAAATAGAGAAAAATCTGGAAATAAAGATGAAGAAGTCTCGTAGATTCAATGTTCATAATTCATCCCCTAGTGTGTATGAATTATCTGAACAGGGATGTTTATAACTTTGTTGACGTCATATCACACTAATTCATCCAAAAAATCATACAGTTTCCCCATTCATCCAATAACGAATATGGACGAGTCTTCCTCAAAGGTTTCCGGGCAGGTGTAGGAACAAGAGGATGAAGTCTAGTGAAAAGTATGAGAAGATGTCAATCAACTTGCGCCAGCTGTCATAAGAAGGGCATCCACAACAGACTTACTTGTTATTTAGGCCTGTAAACGAATTGGATTTGGATCGGATCAAGGTGAATCCAAATCCATATTTGAAAAAGTTTTCGGATCGGATTTGAATCGGATCATGTAAGGCATCATCGAAATATCGATCCATATCCAAATATGTTCGAAGAATCGGATTATATCCGATCTATTTAAAATTTATTCATATAATAATTAATTTGTAAATATATAAAAAATAATGAAATTAACATAAAATTTTTAGCCAATAGATTCTTATAATTTTGATAGAGATTTTTGGTCAAATATGGTGTTTTATATAGATTTGAAACAAGGCAATTCCATAATTACTGGGTCCAGTAATAAACATTACTGGAACCAGTAATCAAAATTATCAGGGGCAGTAATTATTTTACTGGTACCAATAATTACTAGTGCCAGTAATCTAGGTTTCTGGTGTGATGTTTACACGTGCATACCATCTTTTCAAGTCGTTAGGTTACTAATTGGCGGGGGCGGGGGGGGGGGGGGGGGGGGGGGGGGGGGGTTAGCCACGTGGCAGCGTGGGACGGGCAGGGAGTGGTTACCAAAAAGTCACATCGTTTTAAAATTAATAACTTCCATCGAAAACCAACGCTTGCACTGCTATAAGTAACCTATTCCATCCCATCAGGTTTATATCTTTCTCATCTCTTTTGAAATTAAATATCATTAATATGGATAATATTTCAGATGCTAACAGTTCTTATTGGCATCCGGTGACTCCTAGTGCAGTTGATAACCTTTTTCGAAGGGTGGAAAGACTTGAAAGAGCGGTTCGAAAGTTGGAAAATCTGACCCGAACCATTAGAGACCTGGAGCAACATCTAGCCGCCGTGTCCGCAAAGCAGGACAGCCTACGTGAGCGGTTAGTGTAGGGTGAGAGGATGGTCAGGTGATGGAAAACCTTAGTTCTTCCTGGATTGAAGCCCTTTTGTCGATCTGCGATTTCTAGAAAGTTCTTATGGTTTGGGGCTCGTTGATAGGTTGCCCTTAACATCGCAGTCACTTGCCCATCTATCACCTAGTTTTTCTGTTCATGAACTGCCCCATCTGTTTATCTCTCCCCTCCCTCTCCTTGAGTTCTTCTTGGATTGACTCAGTTTTGTTTATTTGAGATTTCTAAGGAGTTCTTATGTTTTGGGGCTCATTGACAGGTTGCCCGTAGTATCGCAGTCACATGCCCATCTATCACCTAGTGTTTCTCCGGTTATGGAGAACATACAACAGTGCGAGGGGTTAACTTCATAATTCAGAGCCCTCCCTCATATTTTATTGAATAGTTGGTGGTATCTTTCCCATCTTCTGGTCTTAAACTTTTGGGGGCTCGTTTTGTTTCATCCTTTAATTGAATATGTAATCAGTTGGACCTGGAAAATAAGCTGTCTCTTTATATCTCGTCTTGTACACCAATTATTTTAGTTGGACCTCGAAGTCCCTCCTCTGTAATTTTACTTTCATCAATGGAAAAGAATTTGTTTCTCTATATCTCGTCTTGTACACCATTTATTTTCTCTTGTCTATATTGTAAGATTGCTTGTGTTTGGGTCATTGTTGATTTGTGGAAAATTGATGGAATTTGACAATCTACTTGTTCAGCTATTTTAAACATGAACTGAATGATTACTGGGGCCAGTAATCCTTATTATGTGGGCCGGTAATTAGGATTACTAGGGGCAGTATTTAGGATTACTGGCACCAGTAATGGATAACTGGCACCATTAATCCATTATTGGTGCCAGTAATTTTGTTTCATCATTTCGAGTAGTCAGGTTATTAATTAGCAGCGGGGGGGGGGGGGGGGGTTGCCACGTGGCAAATCTGGACGGGCTGGTAACGTCTACGAAAAAAATCACGTATTTTCAAAATTAACTAGGGTATACCCGTGCAAATTAAATAAGAACCGATAATAAGATAATAAAAAGGAGAAGCGTGTGATGAATCTAAATTAACTTAGTTTCAATTTATCTTCATGCTAGAAAAAAAAGTATGTAAATCGGATTGGACCAACATTTTTTTTTAATTTTTAAAACAATTTTTATATTACTGGTGGCAGTAAAATTAATTACTAGGGCGAGTAATCAATTATTGGAGCAAGTAATTACCATTAGTGGGTCCAGTAATCCACTGATGGGTCCAGTAATTGAAGTTTTTAATTAGGCTTTACACGTCCGTATCATCATTCGGGGTAGATAGGTTATTAATTAGCGGCAGGGGGGTTGCCATGTGGCAGATCTGGACGGGCGGGTAACGTCTACGAAAAAAATCACGTCTTTTCAAAATTAACTAGGGTATACCCGCACAAATTAAATAAGAACAGATAATAAGATAATAAAAAGGAGAAGCGTGTGATAAATCTAACTTAGCTTAGCTTCAACTTATCTTCATGCTAGGAAAAAAAAAGTATGTAAATCGGATTGGACCAATTTTTTTTTTTTTAATTTTTAAAACAATTTTTATATTACTGGTGGCAGTAAAATTAATTACTGGGGACAGTAATACATTACTTGCGCCGGCAATTACCATTACTGTGTCCGGTAATCCACTGATGGGTCCAGTAATCGTAGTTTCTAGTGTGACTTTACACGTTCGTATCATCATTTCGGGTAGTCAGGTTATTAATTAGCCGTATCATCACGTCGTTTCAAAATTAATAACTTCCCTCAAAAACCAAAGCTTGCACTACTATAATTAGTAACCCATTCCATCACTTTTCTAATACCATTATCGATGGATGATGTTTCAGAGTCTAACTGTTCCTATAGTCCTTCGGTGACCCCTAGTGCAGTTGATAACCTTTTTCGGTGGGTGGAAAGACTTGAAAGAGAGGTTTGGATGTTAGAAAATTTGACTTGAAGCATTAGAGACTCGGAGCAACGTTTAGCCGCCATCTTGAAAGAGAGATTCGAAGTTATAAAATTCGACTCGAATCATTAGAAACCTGGAGCAACGTCTGGCCTCCGTGACCGCAGTGAGGGACCGGCTATGTGAGCTGTTAGGTTAGGGGGAGAGGAGGAAGGTCCGATTGGGAAAGATTACCTTGATCAATCTGAACTACATGTTTACCCATGTATTTCTATGAATCAAGGATTTGCCAGCGAAAAAATTAGACTCGGTTCTTTCCCACTGGTCTTGAGATCCCTCTGGTCTTATGTCTCTTGAATAATTAGATGTTTCTTTCTCTATATCTCATCTTGTACACCATTTATTTCAGTTAGACCTTGAAGTCCCTCCTTTGTAATGTTAATTTCATCAATGGAAATTAAGTTGTTTATCTATATCTCACCTTGTACACAATTTATTTCAGTTGGACCTCGAAGTCCTTCCTTTGTAATTTTACTTTCATTAATGGAAAATAATTTTTTTCTCTATATCTCATATTGTACACCATTAATTTTCATTTGTGGGCTGTTTTATGAATGCTTGTGTTTGGGTCGTTGTCGCAAAGTGGTGAAATCTTAAAATTTAAATTAGTCTGCTGTTATGTAAAGGATTACTGGAGGAAGTAATACGAATTACTGCCTAATAATCCAGATTACTGGGTGCAGTAATCAGGATTACTGCGGGAAGTAATCCAGTTGCTGGGTCAGAATTTGGATTACTGAGGTTAGTAAGTTTGGGTCAGTATTTGCATTTTAACACATCCGTAAACGATATATTCCTCTTATTTACACCCGGTACCACTCCTCAACAAAAATTCGCTTTTGAAATTTTTTTTCACTCTCCCCACCTTTTCTAATAACTACCGCCATTTTCGGAGACCACGATTCACAACGAAGCTCTCGCTCTCTAACTCTCTGTACCACACACGTAAAGACATCATATTCGTCATCTCTTTGGCTTATCCAACTATGTATGTTTTTTTTGAAGTAGATTAATGTCTATTAACAACTTATTTTCATCAGCAAGAAGATTTTATATTTGATGAAAGCATCTCGCCATTATGAATGAATATAGATAGGGTTTAAAAAAAACTTGAACCCTTTATATCTGTTTTTATGTGTAATGTTTGAGTAGCATCTTCCCTTGACATGCGGTTGCTGTTCATTGTTGAATGTTGATTGCTACAACGATAACCAAAACAAGGATTACTAACCCCAGTAATGACATTTCCTGGAATATTAAATAATTACTGAACTCAGTAATGTGATTACTGTCCTCCGTAATGAATTACTGGCCACGGTAATCCATGACTGGCCCAAGCTATGGATAATTATCGAAACCGGTAATCCATTACTGGCCCAGCAACTTCGATTACTGAGTTATTAATCTGGATTATCTAATAGATTACTAGCTGCGGTAATCCATTATTGGCCCAAGTGATGGATAATTACTGGCCACGGTAATCCATTGATGTCCGAGCAACTTGGATTACTGGAACCAGTTGTAATGCCCCGTATTTCCATTTGTGAGTTAGTCCTTCCATTAAGCCCGGTTAAGGCCTTACCGCCGTTAGATTGTGAGCATTGGGTTTCGTGGCTCTCGTATTTAACTCGACAACTTTAGCGTGTCATATTAGATATATTAAGTTTGTGGGATCAATCGTTTCGCTATTCGGGTGGCCCGAATAGAAAAAGGGAAGTAACTCGCGTGTTTTAAGCTTTTCGAAAAAGTTAATTTTGCTCAACTTTGAGAGGCCATGACTTCTTCATCCGGGATCTAAACGACTCCCCGTTTGTGGCCACGCCTTCATCTCAGTCCCCTCTACAACTTTCATGTCTTGATAGAGACCTAATTCTCGCTCCCCGATGGCTAAAATTAAGCGTAAAGTTGAGCCTGTGACCAAACAGCAAAATTGTGTGCTATGAATAGTGGAAGTCGACTACATGCAACTGGGCGAGATTTTTATTTCTTTCCTCCCATTTCCTCCTCATTTTAACATATCCAATAGAGAGGTTCTAGAGAGAGAGGGATGGCGATTTTGGGGGCTTTGCAAGTGATTTAAGACCATGATCCAAGCTCATTCTTTATCCACCATTCTCTACTACTATTCATCTTCTTCTTCACCATTCAATCCCCATTTCTATGGTTTAAGGCTTCAATTTGGGGATTTCGGCCTTAGCGCTTTCTCGGCTCGATTCCGCTATGATTCTTCGAGGGATTAACCCTCACTAGGTGGGAACAATAGTATTTAAATGTGTTTTCAACTTATTATAAACTATTTATCCCAAATTCAAGCTTAAGTGATGATTTTGTATAAATCTCATACTAATGCATGTTCATGAGGGCTTGGGGTGTTTGATTTGCATTATTTATGACTTCAATAGTACTTTAATACATAAAACCCTAATTATTTATAGGTTTTTGATGAATATTAATATATGATATATACGCAAATAGTTGTATAGACAAGACTATGATACGCATGTATGTAATATTATACATGGATTTAAAAGTATAACTGGAGCATATTGGATTGTATATGTGGTATTATTGTTGTACTTGAGCTCGTGGTTCATATTTTACGAAATTTATGATTTAGCGAACCAGTCGGTAACTATGCTGGGCAGTATTATGATCATGTTTTGAGTAAACAAAGTATTGATAACTTAATGAATGATTTATATAAAACTTATATACCATGAAAACAATATTCTACTTGGCTTGGTGCCAAATTGACAGAAGACTTAGAAACTTTTCAATCCATGACATTCTTGACTTACTCACTAGTTGACGGGCTTGGCGGAAAGAGAGAAATCTAAGTACAATAATAATACCACTATCTAATCTACATTGCATACGCATATATATATATATATGTATGGAAATGTACATATCCTATGTATATACACTATACTGATATTTTTATATCTTTATTGTACTTGTGGAGATTGTATGGGATTTACTTACCGGTGAGCCGCACTATTTGTACAGATAGAGATTCGGTTATTACCTGTAGCCTGTAGCCTTGGTGGCTACATGAGGATTATTGTAGCGTATGCCTTTGTGGCTGCGTGAGGTAGTGTATACCTTTGTGGCTGCATGAGGTAGCGTCTAGGTGGACCTGGTAGGTGGTCCCTGCCTTGGGGCAGAAGAAACCGAGTTACCGGCTATCTCTGTGCACAGTAGATGTGAAATCCTAAATGTGAGTATGATATATGATTTATGCGATAAGAGATCTGGGCACGGTGACTTGGCGACATGATGTCCTTTGCGGACGAGAGATACGATGATTATGTGATTGTTTATACTTGATTCTTATTTTGAATAGTTTTCATTGTAGCTTCATAAATGCAGCCTTCTTATATTTTACGTGTATCTTGAAGATACGTACTTTCTACACTGTCATCGATATCCTTGATGATACCTACTTTCTTATATTTCTCTATCTTTTCTCAGGGCCGGGATAGCATTAACATACATCTCATGAAACAATTTTCTTTGCATCCACATGATGAATCTAGCATTATATATATATACATATATCTATATATACAAGGAGAGGTTTACGAAATTAAAACACTTATGGATTTGCCCTATATAAGTCAAACTACTTTCATTATATCGCATGGCATGCATGCATGATTTTCTAAATTATTTTCTTATATAAAAACCCTTTTAGTTCCCACTGAGCCTGTTTGGCTCACTCCCATTTTCCAAAACAGGTTTTGTTGGTTTTCTTGGGAATGGCGCGCTTATGAAGTCTAGTAGCTCTGATGGCCTTTAATCACCAAAGTCGTTTGGAAACGACTTCGATGCTAGTTCTTTAATTAATAAATGTTTACATATTGTATTGATGTATATATTTTGATGTAAAGATTTATGAGATTGGAACCGTATTAGAGGAGTTGCCATGTATTGGGACATTGAATTTAATTTGACAAATAATTTTGATTTGTGGAGATATTTCTTTTAGTTAAACTTATGTTCTGTCTGACAAGTTTGGTTTTGTTTTATAAACAAACTTCACAAGACAAATTTTTCTGAAATTATGATTATATATGGAATTCTTTTTTTTATGTATGAGTTCTAAATTTTATACTGTAACCCCGTGACTAACCAGTTCCCGGAGGCGAAATCCTCTAAACGGGATCTCGGGGTGTCACACCAGTAATTAGGATTATTGGCCCCAGTAACAATAGGTATTTTTTGCTTTAAGGGAAAATCACTTCACTCCCATGAATTCAACACATGCAATATCTACATGTTTTGATGGAGTTCCAACAAATTTTATTATAGATAGAGCCAACAAAGATATCAATCAATTCAACTTGTTATAGCTGTAATTGCCTGTATGGTCCCAATGCTTCATACCAATCTTTTAATCTTCCAACAAGTCTGGCAAGAAATCACTTGTAGACAGATCTGAGATCATAATTTTCATTATCAGCTGTCATCCATGCATTGAATTGAAAGAATCTATCACACCAGAATTTTGGCTTGATATCATCTATGCTGAAGTAAACATGATGATCATTTCCTGATAAAGTTGTTGGTGCAGGTGCTGGAGCTGCATTTGGGATTTCTTGCTCTGGGAGATCTTCAACCATAGGCTCATTATTGCCTTCTTGCGGGGTAGTTCCCGAAGTTTGCGCTGAATAAATTTCTTCAAATAAGGAGAAGCGATCCTCAGAGGTGGCTTTCACTTGTGGTCTGTGAGGAAGAGCAAGTGCATAGAGAAATGAGGCTATTTGGTTTACTGGCTGATTTTCATGAATTTCAATAGAAAACATATCCTTAGGTTTTGTTGAGGCACCTTGGATAATATCGGAGACTTCAGGTGGCTTGGAATAGGCATCTGGTTGTGAGGATGGAGAGGTTTTTGAGATTTGGGCTGTTTGTTCCTTTAGAGCCAGACCTCTGGCTTCTCTAGCTGTGGGTGGAGGAGTTATGACCTTTTTGGAGGCACCAAACGGGTCAATATATGGGAGTTGAGGTTCAGGTGTAGGTCCTCGAAATCGTGGATAATTTGGCCTTTAAGGATGGTAAGTAGGTTTAGGGGTTTGTGGTTTAGGAGTTGATGATGCCCATAGAGGTAATCTTCTCTTAGGAGGTTCATCCCAGAGATTGATACTATTAGGATTGAGGAATCCTGTCATAGAATCTTGGACACCAAGAGATGGCTGAATACTCAGAGGAGACTGATGTTCTTCTCGGTAAAAGAGAGCAGGTAATGGCTTTTGAGTAGCAATAGCTTTCATCTCACTTTCTTCAATTGCTTGAAGCTGTGCATGAAGCGCTCTTTTCTCCCTTTCTTTATCTGCAAAAAATTCTGCAGTAGCTGTGAAGTCAGTTACTGTAGTTGCCACATATTTTATTTGATTATTAAGCACCTTGATTTTCATTTTGATGTCTAAAATTGCTTCACTCATTGTTGAGAAGGAGGAAACCTTTGCTTCCAAATGCTGAGTACTTAAAGCAATTTAGGACAAAACTTTGTTTTGAGCAATGGCATTTTCTGCTTGCCAATTCAATGCTGCTTCAGCTGCTGTTACCTTTTTGGCTTGACCATTTGCTCCAATGGTTGTTGGGTCAGCAATCTTCCATCGGTGAGTGGTTCTCTAGGTTAGGTTGTCAAAATCATCAGAAGGGGGAAATGGGTTATTATCTGTTGAGAGCATATAGCATGAGATGGGTTCAGGCTGAACTGGTTGAGGGGGGTTTTGGGTAGTTGGTGGTTGTTTGCAAGGGCAGTTTAAGGCTTTGAGAGCCTTTTGAGCATATGGAGATAAACGCTGGGTTGGTTGTTGTGGTGGTTTGGATGGTGGCAATGGTGGTGGAGGTTGGCAATTACTTTCTTCTGGTGGAGGAATGGGTAGGGGAGAGTCACCATAAGTAACAAAATAGTCAAATTTTCTCGATGGTTCATCGAGAAAGCCAACAGTCCTGTCACCTGCATCATATCGTTTTTAGAGAAGTTTTTGAGAATTTAAGGCTTTGCCAGCCCTTTTCTTTCTGTACTTCTTCAATTCTTTGGGATCCAACTCAGCTTCATAAGCCATTTCTTCACACGCATCACAACAGCATGTATCATACCATATATGACCATTTTCATCTTTTGCTTAATAAACAGGATTTCCTTTCATATCAAAATAAAGAATAGCCATAGGCTCATTCTTTAAGAGGGGATCTGAAGGCAACCTAACAATAGGTTCCAACATATTAAGCTCAGTTTGGAAAGGATTTCTTTGAGGAGAAGCTTTCTTATTGTCGAAACGAATCTCAATCTGTTTACCAGGGCGACAAATGTAAGAGGGGTCTATGTTCTGAACAGACTCAATGTTTGACTGCTCATGGAGGGCTTCGTAAGACGTAACCCATATTTCAGGCAGAAGCTTGATTAATTCTGTACGAGTGAGCTGCCTTGGAACATATTTTGCTGTGTGAGCTTCACTAGATTCAATTTTTAACATTAAAGCATCAGTTGTTGAAGTTCCAGGGATGCAAAGATCATAAGAATGATTTTGCACTCTATAAACCATTTGTTGATGTATGGTTGCTGCTGATGTACCAGGAATCATGGAAACTCCTGCGATATGGACCTAGATTTTGAGAGCATCATAAACATGTTTATCTGAAAGTGGGATGTTGAAATTTGGGTACAGCGTAAAAAATACCATTCCTGCATTCAACGTAGCTTGGACATTGCCAAAGATTGCTTGCTAATAATCCTTAATTCTTGAGTCAACAAGAACAATTCGAGCAACTGCTGACAACCCTTTTCTTCCATGGAAAATGAGAGCAAACCGAATAGCACCAAAATGCATATGTGTATAACCTTGAGCGAGGGCCATACGGGGAATATCACGATAGAACGGAACATTAAAGAATTGTTCTTCATGACCCGAACTAATGATTAAAAAGTCAAATTTGGTACATTGGACATATTCCTTGATACCAAGTTATTTGTTGACATGCATTATTGTACATCAGAGAATTTATTTGCTGAAGAGAGGATATTTCTGGTTCCTCTTCTGATTCTTCAGTAATTGAATCTTCATTTTTTGAAACATCTTTTTGTTCAGAATCTGAATAAGCAATTGTCATTATGCAGTCTACTGAGGCTTCATCATCAGTTGAAAGAACATATTCAACATCTGATTCTTGAATATCTGGTGCAAGCTTGTGAAGTAACGCCATAAACTGCGTTCTTTTTTTTTCAGTGTTTGGGCAATTTTTTGCATAATAGCCTGGCTTTTTGCAAATAAAACATTTATCTGACTTTTTGCCACCGAAAATTTTTTTCTTGACAAACTTGAAATTCTTCTTGCCTTTTGATGACTTCTTCTTGAATTTCTTTTGTTTCCAGGGCTTTGCAAAAGTATTTGAAGAAGTATTGAAGGGGTGACGACGACTCTTGTGTTTCTTGGAATGCTTCCTGTGTTTGGAACAATTGCAGGTACTATCTTTGCCTTTGCATTTGATTTTCCAATGATCTTTATTACAAGCTGACGCAAGCATTTTGCTGGTTCTTTCCATGTCTTCAAAAAGCTTCTTTTGATTACAGATTCGTTCAACAGAATCAGTGAGGTGTTCATAAATTCTTCCGATTGAGAGGTCCTTGATTGCAAGGTTTTGAATTTTGAACAACTTTTCAGCTTCTATAACCAATGCATCTGGGAAAGACTGGAGAAAAACCTGCTCGAGGTTGACATCATCAATGCCGCTAATGATATAAAATCGTTGGGACATTCGATCATACTGTCGTTCAAGATCTTCTGCTTTAAAGGAACAACACTTCATTCCCATGAATTCAGCACATGCAATATCTACATGTTTTGATGGAGTTCCAATAAATTCATTATAGATAGAGCCCAAGAAAGATATCAATCAATTCAACTTGTTGTAGCTGTAATTGCCTGAATGGTCCCAATGCTTCATACCAATCTCTTAATCTTCCAACAAGTCTGGCAAGAAATCGCTTGTAGACAGATCTGAGATCAGAATTTTCATTATTAGCTGTCATCCATGCATTGAATTGAAAGAATCTATCACGCTAGAATTTTGGCTTGATATCATCTATGGTGAAGCGAACATGATGATCATTTGCTGATGCAGTTATTGGTGCTGGTGCTAGAGCTGCATTTGGGATTTCCTGATCTGGGGGATCTTCAACCATAGGCTCATTATTGCCCTCTTGCGGGGTAGTTCCCGAAATTTGCGCTGAATATATTTCTTCAAATGAGGAGAAAAGATCCTCAGAGGTGGCTTTCACTTGTGGTCTGTCAGGAAGAGTAAGTGCACGGAGAAATGAGGCTATTTGGTTTACTGGATGATTTTCATGAATTTCAACAGGTAACATATCCATAGGTTTGGTTGAGGCACCTTGGATAATATCGGAGACTTCAGGTGGCTTGGAATAGGCATTTGGTTGTGAGGTTGGAGGGTATTTGAGCTATGAGCTTTGTTTAGGCATGGAACCGTTGTGTTTTGCTCTTTAAATGCTCGCAGATGTGGTCAAGTATGATTTTACAATTCTATGGAATTATATAAGGTCGTCAATAAGACATTTTCGGTGACAAACACATCAATTTCTACGAAAATCTTTCTGTAAACAGATTTATTCTTTTAATCGTTAAACCAGAAAGCCTGCTTATTTGTCAATATGTTTTCCAAATCAAAGTCTATGTTCGCTTCTTCCACTAAAACTATATATCCTATAGCGTCTCCTTTTAGTTCCTCCCGTCATAGTAATAATAAGATCGAGTCTTTATTTGAAATCACCCATCTTCCTGTTGAAGATCAGATTCCACAAACAAGTCTCCCAATCACAAACCCGTATCATGTGTTTCAAATGCCTTCGGCCCCTACTTTAACTAGAAAAATTCGTCAGTTGGTCTTTTCAGAAGCAACCAAGCTTCTAGTCAATTACTGGGGCTAATAATCCAAATTACTAGCTATAGTAATCTTGGTAACTGCCTATGTAGCTTCTCTCCTTAATAAACTAATTTATTTTGGTGAAATCAGAATGGCATCACAACATGATACCCCGGTGGTGGTAGGGAAGAGGTCTCTACAAGAAGCAGTGATGCTGTGCCATTATCTGAATTGAGGAAAAGACGTATACCATTCAGTGAAGCACAGTCGAAGAAGGCCACCAGAAAGACAGCTGAAGAAACGGTACTGAACCAGGAGGGCAAGCCCACTGGTTCTCCCAAAACTGCAGAATTGAAGAAACAAAAGAATTAGGAAAAACCATCAAAGGCAGATGCTGCCAAACCAAAAAGGTCTCTTACCCAGAGATGCACAATATTCTGAATTGGTAAATCAATACCGGAAAGCCATCCCAAATGAAACATGGGATATTCTGAATGGGACGGTCTTCGGCCCTATGATGTGTTGCTTCCTGGATGCCTTAGTCAAGGAAGCCAATTATAAGAAGACTGAAATTGACTTTGAAATAATAATGAAGCATTTTGACACGTACCAGATGTTGTGGTCCTTTGGCAGTTTACAGTTGGACTTGACCGTAGAGTTTGTGACGGTCTTGTTTCACCTCCCCACTAGAGGACTAAAAATTGTACTCGTTCCTCGATCAGAGGATAGAAAGGAACATGCGACCAACCTGTTCAAAAATTGCAAGGAAACAAAAGGGCCTTCTCGTACTGATATAAAGAAATTGCTCGCATCCGAGCTAAACAAAGAAAAAAGAGCCGATCCAAAAAAGGTTGCATCGACTCTGTTGATGTATTTATTCTCAACATTCTTCTTCAGTAGAACGGGGATCAATCTTACATGGGATCTGGTCAACATATGCACTGACATTGATAATGTTGACAAGTATGACTGGGCGAACTCGACTGTGGACTTCTTGTTCTCTAGCATCAAGAAGCACAATAAGGATAAACCAAGCACACTCAATGGATGCACGTTGTTGGTGCAGTATTGGTTTTTGGAGAACACAAAATATAGATTGCCACGATTAGAGAATCGTCTAATCGGCAGACCACATTTCGTGGCATGGAACATTAGAGATGTTCGACGTGAAGGCCTTGGAGTCAAACCCCAACCTCTTAGAGGTAACTTTTGCATTTATATAAATAATATACTTTTATGCATTTAAGACAAAAAGAACCTATTTAGTTGTACTTTATGATTCAGGAACTTATACTTGGCGGAGCTTGGCCAATGTCCACCTTTAATTTAACGCACGAACAATTGGTAGGGGACAAGGAAAAGCAAGGGCAGCAGGAAAATGAGGAGAAAACAGTTAGGGATAAGAATGATTCCGAAGGTGAAGATAAGAGTGGTGAGGATGAATCCTTGGAGCTTTCAAAATGGGTAAGAATTTTGCATGAGATATAGGATGTTATACTACTAATTACTAGACTACTTCTCCCAGTATTGAAGATTATATGTTCCAGTAATCATAATTACAGGGATTGGTAATGGATTACTTCCCCCAGTAATCCTGATCACATGCCCAGTAACTCGGATTACTGCATCCAGTAATGTTGCTTTAATAAATTACTGCCCCCGGTAATCTAGATTTCTTTGGCCATAAATCAATTACTGCCCCAGTATTCCAAATTACTGGCACCAGTAATCAGATTGCTGCCCCCAGCAATCCATTATTATTGTTATACATGGGCTGGATATTCTCTGTAAAGACCCACTCCCACCTTAGTACGATATTTGTCCACTCTAGGTAGTGTCCAGCACCAGTAATCAGATTACTGCCCCCAGCAATCCATATTATTGTTGATCATGCCCAGTAACTCGGATTACTACCTCCAGTAATGTTGCTTTAATAAATTATTGTCCCCGGTAATCTAGATTTCTTTGGCTATAAATCAATTACTGCCCCAGTATTCCAAATTACTGGCACCAGTAATCAGATTACTGCCCCCAGCAATCCATTATTATTGTTATACATGGGCTGCAGATTCTCTGTAAAGACCCAGTCCCACCTCAGTACGATATTTGTCCACTCTAGGTAGTGTCCAGCACCAGTAATTAGATTACTGCCCCTAGCAATCTATTATTATTGTTATACATGGGTTGCAGATTCTCTATATTAGACCCGGTCCCACCTCAGTACGATATTGTCCACTCTGGATAGTGTCTAGCCAAGCCTCAGCCCCGGAACATCTACCCCCACGACTCTGTTTCTGGGAGCTCACGACCAGCTTCCCAGGGGGTCACCCATCCTGGGATTGCTCTAGTCCACTACTTGTTTAACTTCGGAGTTCTTATGGGATCCGAAGCCAATGAGCCCCCAAAAGACCTCGTACTTAATTAGCGACCATTTCATACTTATATGGGTCTCCAAGGATCCCCCATCTTCCGATGTGGGATGTGCCCTCTTTGAGCTACAATTCCTCCACCCAAGGGAGTACTCCTCGCTCGCAGGGCGTCACATCCTTCCCCCCAAGGGAATCGACGTCCTCGTCGACACATCGTACTCTATGAGCTTCGCTCTGATACCATTTGTAACGACCCAGTCCCACCTTAGTACGATATTGTCTGCTTTGGGTAGTGTCCAGCCAGGCCTCAGCCCCGGAACATCTAGCCTCACGGCTTTGTTTCAGGGAGCTCACGACCAGCTTCCCAGGGGGTCACCCATCCTGGAATTGCTCTGGTCCACTACTCGCTTAACTTCAGAGTTCTTATGGGATCCGAAGCCAGTGAGCCCCCAAAAGGCCTCGTACTTAATTAGCGACCATTTCATACTTATATGGGTCTCCAAGAATCCCCCATCTTCCGATGTGGGATGCCCCCTTTGAGCTACAATTCCTACACCCAAGAGAGTACTCCTCGCTTGCAGGGCGTCACATTCTCATTACATGTGATGTTTTATCTGTGATTACGGGTCCCACAAAAAACGGAAAATGAGAATATGGCAAAAAAGGTGGGTCCAAATTGTGGATAATGTTGTCGCCGAGTTGTCTCAACTTATCGACAATAACATTAATGTGGACCTACAAAAGCTGGATCTAATGGGCTATCAAAAAACTGTCCACGCCTTCACCAAAAAAATGGTTAACGCTATAGCAGCGTCGGATAAAAGAATCAAGTTATTAGAGTGCCAATATGAAAGGAGGCAGGTTGAACCACGTGTCACAACACCTACAACTCCAAGAGACCAAAATGATCTAATACCACACACTCCGATTCGGGATGATAGGGTTGACGACACAACGGATGTGGCCGAAGAAAGGGAGGAGGAGGTTGTCACAGAGAGGGTCGAAGACTGGGGAGGGTCTATAAATGAAGAAGCAGCATTGGCTCAGGCCGACGAAGTGGTTAAACAGATAACTCAAGAGGTGGTCCCCGAACAAAGGGCTATTACTTTGCCACCCCAACATTCTATCAAGAAAAACGTGGAAGTACACGACAGGGGTGCAACAAGGTAGAGGGAGAGTGAGTCGGCCACTTTAATAACCAGCAGGCCATTTAAGAAAACAAAGGCCCATGGGACCATACAACCATTGCCTATCAATAGGATCGACTGCATAAAGGAACCCTGGCAGACCATCGACATGAAGATTCAGGAGCATTACCTCAGTTTCTGGAAGTCGAACGAGTAAGTATATATTTTATCCACAAGTTGTAATTGTAAAACTAATTTAAAAAGGCCATACTAATTGATTTTAATTTGTTATCTTAACAGAGAAATCTATTACTAGGATCTTGAGAACCCGTTCGGCCCTGTTATAGAAAAAAATATGATAAAAGACATAATTGAGGGGAGAGATTTGGATAAAGATGTAAGAAGCAATTGAATAATTTGGATTACTGCCAGTTATCATTTTCGATTACCGTGTGTATTTGGATTGCTTGGGCCAGTAATAAATATTACTGTACCCAGTAATAATGATTACTAGACACAGTAATAATGATTACTGGACACAGTAATCGTGATTACTGGATCCAGTAATCGTGATTACTGGGTCCAGTAATATTAATTACTGGTTCCAGTACTCAGGATTACTGGACCCAGTAGTATTGATTACTGGCCCAAGTAATCATTACTATTGCACTTGTAATTTCTCTAACATGTTAAGTGCACGTGCAAAATGTTGCAGGTTTTAAAGCAGTACATTGCCATGATAAAGCAGGAGATAGAACCAAAAAAAATGGACAGATTTGATTTCATTGATTTGGAAGCTTCAGTAAGTAAATCCCCGATAAACCAAAAAGTTATAGCGCACGAAGATTTACATTCCCGAATGTAATTCCTCTTAACATTCCTTTTACAGTTTTACTGTATTGCACACCACAAAAAGCTTGCCATGTCTGGCAAAGACTTCAGTGAGAACGAGTATGATGTTGCAAAGCTCCTCACGGAACCCCTATAGGAAATATTCTCTCGCAACAAAATCTTAATTCTATTGCATCACTGGACGAGCAGGCATTTCACCCTTCTTCACATAAATAATGATCGGAAGACAATAACCCACATGAACTCCTCCCTGCCCGTAAAGGGTAAAAGATCCGATGATGACAAGTGGAGCAAAAATGCAGAGACAGTGGTAAGGCAACAACCAAATATTAAATCTAAATATACTGGCCAGATTATATGTTTTCAATATTAATACCTGACTCCATATATTTACCTTGGCATTGTTAAAAAAAAATAAAGGCAAACCACATTAAGCATTGGGTAAATGACAACTGGCTTGGTGGCCAGTTCCAAACTCAAGCAGGTGGTTGATCAAGCTCAAACGGCCTAAAAATTATACATAAAGAGCTGACCGCTAATGAAAAGAGAATGAGGTGGGTAATCATGAACAAACATTTAAAATTTGAGTCATACATCTTTGTCGAAGATGTCAATTGCCCACAACAAATAGCAGGATCGTAAGTAGCTCGGATATTCATAACTTATTTATTAGTAATTTTTTTGATAAATGATATTGTGGCACAATAAACCAAAAATTGGTTTTGGTTTTCAGGTCAGATTGTGGTGGGTTCATGCTTCACTTCATGGAATGCTTGGTTAATAAGAAGAAGCCATCCCAAAAGGGAGGGAATTTTTCAGGCAGAACATACTCAACAAATTCAGAACCCTTAGACCATCGGAGTGAACCATGTTGTTCTAAATGATTGTGGTCTGTTGATTATGGTGTAAATGATTGTGGATAATAATTTTAATCTTTTAACAATTCCCTCTTTTTGTAGTGTAGTTTTTTTTTGGATTACTTCCATAGTAATGGATTACTTGACCCAGTAATCATGATTACTGAGTCCAGTAATATTGGATTACTGGATCCAGTAATCCTGATTACTGGATCCAGTAATCCTGATTACCGAACTAAGTAATAATGATTACTGGACCCAGTAATCATTATTACTAGGTCTGTTAATAAATATTAATAAATATTACTAGACCCAGTAATAAGGATAATTGGATCCAGTAATAATGAGTACTGGTGCCAATAATTAAGATTACTGGATCTAGTAATCATGATTACTGGTTTCTGTTTATGATTACTGGTCAAGTAATACAAATTTTCATAAGCAACTTGGAAGGATTACTGGCCAAGGTAATCCAGTAGACATGTTTTCACTAGATGATTGTGATTTATTGATTATGGTTTAAATGATTGTGGATAATTATTGTAATCTTCTAACAATTCCCTCTTTTTGTAGTCTAGTTTGTTTTTTTTTTGGATTATTTCCCTAGTAATGGATTACTTGACCCAGTAATCATGATTACTGGGTCTAGTAATACTTGTAGTCTAGTTTTTTTTGTTTTGTTTTTGTTTGTACACCATTTATTTTAGTTGGACCTTGAAGTCCATCCTCTGTAATTTTACTTTCAACAATGGAAAAGAATTTGTTTCTCTATATCTCATCTTGTACAACATTTATTTTTGCTTGTCTATGCTGTAAGAATGCTTGTGTTTGGGTCATTGTGGCAAATTGATGGAATTTGAAAATCAACTTGTTCAGCTATTTTAAACATGAACTGAAGGATGACTGGGGCTAGTAATCCTTATTATTTGGGGCAGTAATTAGGATTACTGGTGCCAGTAATTCTATTTCATCATTTCGAGTAGCCAGTAATAAGGATTACTGGAACAGTAATCATGATCACTGGTTTCTGTTCATGATTACTGGGTCAAGGAATCCAATTTTCTCAAGCAACTTGGAAGGATTACTGGCCACGGTAATCCAGTAGACATGTTTTCACAAGATGCATGGTTTGGTTGTGATTAAAATCAAGAAGACGTATAAAAATATTAATAATAATTTTCATTACAAATTAAAATAAAAAAAAGAACAATGTGTTAAAAAAAAAGGAACTACGTTAAAAAAAAATACAATATCAATTTTTATTCTTCTTGTTGTTGTTGTTGTTCTTCTTTCTCTCCCCTGCCTCTACCATCTTATGGTTCCTCTTCGCAACTTCCTCAAGCATCGCTCGCATCCTCTCCAAGCACTCTTCAACTTTTGCCGATTCCGCTTCCTAAGCCTTATGCATTTTATCAGCAAAAATAAGATTCTTAACGGACATTACGGTGAAGTTGGATGGAGAGTTTGGAAGAGATGACGTGGATGGAGATTTTGGAAGAGTTGACGTGGTGAAGCAAATAAGTGAAAGTTGAAAAAATTGAGATATTTGATGGCTGGTTTGATTTACGAATGACAATCATGTTTATATAGTAGTCCCTTGGAATATGAAGGGTCGTCACTTTGGATCACATGCGTGCATTCATTCCAATTGTTATAATGATGGCCTCAACAACTTTGGAAACCGAATAGATGTATGCATGCTTTCAAAATTTCAAATTACTACACCAACTTTCGAAAGCAAAGAGATTACTGGGACCTTTTCCAATCCGAATTACTAGGCACAGTAATCCAAATTGCTGGAGAAGTAATGGATGATTACTGGCACCAGTAATAGATTACTGATCCAGTAATTCATTACTGCATCAGCAACTGAGATTACTGGCCCCTGTTATCCTATTGACTGGGCAAGCAACTTGGATTACTGGGGTCAATAATCTGGATTACTTGTCCTGAAAATGGATTACTGAATGCAGATATGGATTACTGTAGCCAGTAATCTGGAATACTGGGGTAAGTAATCTGGATTACTGGACCCAGTAATTATAGAAATGCTTTATTTCATATTTTAAAAATGGAAAATACCATGCAAATAAACCATAGAGGCATGGAAACAAATACAAACTGTGAACTAAAATTCATTTTTACCCTCATCTTCTTCTGATTTATAGGAACATATAGGACATCAATTGTAGTCATCATCATCATCCTGATCATCCTCTTCATCTTTGTCCATATCGCCGCTTAAGAGATCATTGTTATACCCTTATACATTGTTTGAGTCGTAATCCTCGTCATAATCGTCATCCTCATCGGAGTCTTCATCATCGGGAATATTTATCCGTGTATTGAATTAAAGTCGATATAAAGTAGATATGGGAATACATATTGCATCAGGTTCTTGATAGGGTTCTTGTATTTCATATAGTGGAGTGCGGTTGCGTCCCTTGCAAGTGTGGTCTCACTGTACGTACCCCTATGTGACATCAAGTCGACGACTTTTCATCCCTCACTAGCCGACGGATCATCTATATAGAATACTTGGCTTGCCATCTTGGCAAGAATAAATGGAAGGTCGTCGTACCAACTAGTATTCGTGTTGACGGATAAAAGCCCACGATCATACTTTGTGCTATCGGGAACACCAGGGTCAGTGTTGTACCACTTACACATGAACTGATATGATCCGGTCTTGCTCCAGTTTCTATTCAACCATGGTGGTTCTTGGCATTCTAAATGATGATCCGCACATGATGAATCACAAGGATAGAGCATGGAAATTCAAATGGAATTTTATAGAATTTCACATGCTTGAAGCAAGGAGCTTAAATGATAATCATACATTTAATGGAGTTCCTAAGGACTGGGCGTGGAAGTTCAAGAGGTTAAAACGGCAAGGAGTCCCAGTGGAATAATCTAGAAGATATTAATTTAAATTGTTTTTAAATTAATAGGGCTTCTTGAGTCTCATTATTCAATTAGGAATTAGAATTAGTAGTTTCCTTTTTGAATATTTTCCTTATTGTCTTATTATTAATTTCCTTATTGTGTTAGGATTATTCTAGAAGTTATTTTCCTTTTCTAAGTAGGAATTAGTTTCCTTTTTGAATTAGGATTCTAGTTTTGTTTCTCCTATTTAAAGGAGGCACATTATTGTTTTAAATTAGATAAGCTTTGATGATTAATAATATTGAGAGTTTTCTCTTTGTGTTCTCTAAGAACATGTTGAACATGTTGAATTGATTAATTCAATTGTTCTTGACTTATCAATCAATTCTCCACCAATTGATTGTGGCGTCTTCGACTATACCGAGGTTCGCGCTTCTTTAAGCGTTGGGTTGAGGTTCCATCTTCCATCTTTTCGACGTATTCCAAGGTTCTTGCTACGTTTGTAGTTCAAGGGTTGAGGATCCATTAGCCTGCCTAGAAAAGACGATCCGAGTTCGCGTCATTGGTATCAGAGGAGACTTTTCTATCCAGGTTCTCTATCTTAGTTTCTTGTTCTTTCAATTTCGTAGTAGATTCTTGAAACCCTAGGCCTTCATTCTTGTTAAACTTATTCCAAAAAAATTGTGTTAGGGTTTATAGATTCTGAAAAAAAAAAAAAAAAAAAAAAAAAAAAAAGTTGCAAATCAGATTTTTTTTCCAAAATCCCGTTGAACTGTCGAAATTAGTGGTTTTTGCTATCGAAACAACCTCGGATCGTCCTGATTTTCCGCCCAATCATTGTAAAATTGCGTTCCGAACAACATATCCGAAAATCAGCCCGATCCAACGGTTAGATCAAAAGTTATTGCTGTTTTACGATAGCACCTGCATTAAAAAAAAAGTGTTGTGAATAGTGCTGCGTGAATAGTAAAAAAATTTATTTATTGAAATTTTCTTTGTTGGAAGAACCCTAGAATTGAATTTTGATTATTGTTAGGGTTGGTTTACGAATATTGTTGCATTGAAGTTTCAATTGTGGAGGTTTAAATATTTCAAAAAAAACCTAGATTATTCATTGATATACTTCTTGTTGGGTTTTAATTTTGTGATTTTGGTCAATATAAATTCCGTTTGGTTGGGAAAAATCTAAAAAGTCATAGGATATTTGATTTGCGTTAATTAGGGATTTGATTGGTGCTTATCCTTTGGAAATCTACTTGCATTTATTCTAGCAATTCTAGAAATTCGTTTGGCTCATTAATATTGCTAGAATTTTGGTTTCTTGCGTCCTTGGTATTACATTGTTGAATGCGTCCAATTTAATTGTGGGTGTGCAATTGGTTGTTGAGGACTTGTGATATTCATATTATTCAACTTGTTTAAAAGTTCCAAAGAGAAAATTGTGAGTATATCTTTCTTGAGCTACAAACACGAGCGGTAAAATCAGAGTGACATCTTTGAGCGAAACACGAAAGGGAGTGTAGTGAGGATTATCTTTATTGCACTAATCTTTGTTTTGCAGCAAGTATGTCTTGTCTAAATTTTGAACATGGAGAAAGGTGGCTTCAAGAGGAGATTAAACGCGATAGTGCGCGATTAACGCAATTAGAGATTGAACGGCGTAAGCGGTTGAATAAAGCTCCTGAAGAGAACTTGAAAAGTAAACCTTGTAAAGTTAAATTTGAAGATGAATGGGATCCAGGTGTTACTAATAGAAGACATGGTGGCGAGGTTAGAAAAAGTCGGGTTGAAGACAACAATATGGGTAGCAGCAAGAAGAAGACTCCTTTGAATGATCCTAAAGAATGGCACAAATTGGGGAAGATGATGGAGGCTTATATTGAATTCCATATGAGGCGCAGCGAAGAGCCAAATCCGAATTCATCCTCTTGCGAATCAAATCATTGTAAAGAGGAGGAAAAGCTAACCATATCTACACCACTATCGGAGAATAAACCGAAAATTGATGAGATCGAGGAAATTGAAGTGACGGCTGAAGAAGGCGAGTTGTGGGTTGAAGGTGTAGTTCCAAGTTTGCAAGAAGAAGATGAAGAAGTTATAGTGCAAGTTGAAGATAATTACATTGAGCAAAGCCAATCGATTCCCATTGAGGGACGAGTTGACAAGCAAGAGACTTCAACTACTATTACTCTAGTTCCATTGCCACCTAAGCAAGCTCTTGAAGATCAAATGATTAATAATATTGAGAGTTTTCTCTTTGTGTTCTCTAAGAACATGTTGAACATGTTGAATTGATTAATTCAATTGTTCTTGACTTATCAATCAATTCTCCACCAATTGATTGTGGCGTCTTCGACTATACCGAGGTTCGCGCTTCTTTAAGCGTTGGGTTGAGGTTCCATCTTCCATCTTTTCGACGTATTCCAAGGTTCTTGCTACGTTTGTAGTTCAAGGGTTGAGGATCCATTAGCCTGCCTAGAAAAGACGATCCGAGTTCGCGTCATGAACAACACAACTGGCATGCCTTCCACATATCTTAGTCCGACAACAGCCTGTAGAATCCCAAAATATGTGATGTCACCAGCCATTACCATCACTCCACTATTCTGAGTCTTTCTGATCCGGTCTCGTTGATGACACACATAATTAACATTGTTTACGTCACACCGTTAACAAATGGTGCAATGCATAGGCTTAGATGCTAAAATTTGTACCTCTTAGTTATATTTAGGAGCACCTTTACTATGCAGATTGTGCATCTGCATAAAAAATTATATGGAACATTAGTCAAATGCATGCGATGTAACAAGTCAGCTAAGGTTGAATGTTTACCCATTTAGGGAAATGGTCAAGAAAATACGCAATATACTCCTCATCAGTCCCATTTGGAGCTAGATCAGCAAACTGATCTCGGTGAATGTCTATATACTATTGTGCTTCGGTACAGTTCTGCACCACACACAAGTGAGCCGTCGCCATTTGTGCTCTCTTAAGGCCGGCGGTCCTGACTCAACCGCTTGGCTTAATGAGATCGGAAACAGCTGAGATGTTCCACTGAGGTGCCTCTGGAATGATTTCATCACTCGCGTTAGGATCATCGAGATAGTTATTGATGTAAGTCACACACTCATGCATGATGTTCCGCTCGACAATACACCCCTCTGGGTAACGCTTGTTTTCGACATGTTTCTTGAATTCACCGAGCTGCCTGTAAAATTGTATAGTTATATACTAGGGATATAGATAATTATAAACAATGAAAAATAATTCATACCTTTTAGTGAAAAACATCCAGGTATAATGTACGGGACTAGTGAATAGGAGCTATTTGGGTAGGTAGATGCAGAGATGGACCATGATGGTAAAGAAAGCTGGTGGAAAGATCATCTCTAGCTTGCAGAGAATCATGACAACCAGAAGAACATGCTGAAGTATGACATGTCAGTCGCACGTCTTCAATCCGTAGAACTTTTTATCAGAGACTTTGACCTTATTCTTTTGGCTTCCCGTATAACTTCTTGGATACTTAACAGCAGCAATATAATCAAATACAACTCTCTGATCCCTAGGCTGAACTATGTAATCAGCTTGAGGCAGCAACACTTTGCCTGACGGCCCTTTCTTCGCCCAGAGCTTGCTGCGTATGCCCATCTTCTGTAGAGTTGAGCGAGATTTTGCATCATCCTTAGTTTTTCCATCAAGACTTAAAATAGTACCGAAGACGTTGTCGCAGACATTTTTTTCAACGTGCATGACATCTAATGTATGTCTCACACTAGATGTAGTCAAGTAAGGCAACTCCCAGAATATACTGACATGAGTCCAACAAAGTCTCTTTTTAGGTGCCTACAAATGTGGATGCAAACTCATTGAAACTTAATTGAAATTACAAACTAAGTACAACATCATGTATTAAGAGGCTTACCTGTTTGAAGTCGTTATGTAGATACGTCGATTGAAGAGGGTAAGATTGCTTAATAGTGGCTTCGTAAAACTGTCTTGCAGACATAATTGGTGGGGCAGTTTTAAACTCTTGCTTACCATTAAACTCTGCCGGCTAGTGGTGATCTAAGGGTAGCCATCTACGCGTGCCTTGCTACGACATTCTTACATTATTGTGCACTACATGAATATCGTCCAAACATATGGAACATGCCTTGTACCCTTTCGTCTGAATGTCTCTTAACATCCCTAATCCTGGGAAGTTGCTTATGGTCCACATCATGGCTACCCTCATGTTGAATGCCTCTTCACTGTATTGTTCCTAAGTCGGCACCCCCGTCTCCCATAACATTTTTAGCTCCTCGATCATTGGCCTCATAAACACATTGAGACACTTTCCCAGAGACTTGGGGCCGGATACAAGCATCACTAGCATGTTAAACTCCTTCTTCAAACACAACGATGTAGGCAAATTATAAGGCATCATAATAACAAGCAAGCGCTGTACGGCACGGTCGTAGTCCCATAAGGACTGAACCCGTCGAACGCTAGAGCGAGACGCATGTTTCTGAAGTCAGATGCAAATTGCAGATGTAACTTGAAAATGATAAGACAAAATTCAATATTAGAATATATAATAAATTATTAAACTTCACCGGTCGAAATCCTTCCATGCTTCCCCATCCGCTGGGTATCTTAGAAATTCAGGATCTTTTGCTATTCTTTCGTCGTGCCACTGCATTTCCTTTGTAGTGCATTCGGATATGTATAGACGCTGCAACCTCAGTGCCAAAGGGAGGTATCGAACAGTCTTTCGGGCAATCCGCTTACCACCGCTTGTATCATCTTCTTCCCATCTCGACTCACCGCAAATAGGACATTGATCTAAATGTGCACCCTTTTTGTAAAACAAGAAGTAACCGTAGTAACAAGCATGGATCACCTCATAACCCATGCCAATCATCTTCAAGGTCTTCTTCGCAGCTGCGTATGAGTCCAGGTATTTGTTTCCATCGGGTAACAGATAATTCATTTTCGCAATCCACTTGTTGAAGGCCGTGTCTGTCATATTGCAACCCTGCTTCAACTGCAATGCTCTAAGCACAGAGCACAACGCAGTCACTTTACAACCCTCGTACAACGGAGTCATTGCTTTGTCCAATAGACGCTGATATAACAACATATTTTCTTTGACGACTGAATCCACCTGAAATGCAGTGTCAACACCAGGGGGATTGTACGATTCATGGAATGAAAAAACATCTTGCACGAATGCCACAGTTGGGTTACTACAATGATCGACATTGTTACTTGAAGAAGCCGTGTACTGTTGTTTTTCTCACACTTCACTGTGTAAGTACCATAAAGTATATAATGGCATTGTACCGTTACTTGTCAAGTGGGCGTATATGTTATCCAAGCTAAGCCGTGTGCCCATGTTGTAACATCGTTTGCAAGGACATGGATACAATCCCATTGCACTGTTGCCATTCTCTGGTACAAACGTGCAGAAATCCATTACCCCTACAATGAATTGCGTTGAACCTCTTGAGCATTTCATCCAAGATTTATCCATTTTCACTGCCATATAACATATATATATTTTAAACAATAAATATATATTTTCAACAATAAACATATATTTTCAAATATAGAAATCTACAAATCTATACTAAAATATTAGCATCCACTATCAATAATACGAACCAAGAGATCAAATAGGGGAAACAACTAACACCAAGACCATATATTCAACAAAAAATACACATCTTTTACACAAATCTCAACGAATTTTAAACAATTAATATATATTCTCAAATCTAGAAATCCACAAATTTATACTAAAATATTTGTATCCATTATCAAAAATACTAACCAACATATCAAATAGGGGCAACAACTAACAACAAAATCATATATTCAACAACAAATATACATTTTCTACACAAATCTCAACATTTATATAAAAACACAAATTACTAAAAAATTAATATTAATAAGAGATAAACTAACTAAAGATAAAAAAAACCTTTAACGAGGGGAATGTTATTGATTTACATTTTTAAATCGCCAAAATGGCCCAAAAATCATACCACAACCTTCAGATCCCGAAAATGGAGGAGCTGTAGCTACTTTATGTTGAAAAGATCCTAGGCGACGTAAGTATACATACATACATTGCCTAATAAGAGATGTAATTCCTAGTGGACCACCACTTATATAATGCTCGTGATCAATTCATTTTAGGCGACCTTTAAATTATTCTTAGACGGCCACTAAGATACCTAGGTCGCATAAATTAATCTAGGCGACGAATGAAAAACTTACATCATCTAAGAAGATCTTAGGCGACGTATATATTTATATGCCGTATAAATATATATAGGGCGACGTAATATATTGAATACATCGTCCAATCTACCGACTGGTGTAGTGAGACTTAGTTCACAATCCATGTGGGTCATAACTAAGTGCAAAGTAAGAAAATTAACTAAAATCTGCTGCATCAGAAAATGCAGCAAAATATATTTTGGCAGACTGCCATTTGCGACAAATTTCTATTACCAAGATATTGGGAATTTGGTAAAACCTCTAAGACCAAAGTTGTAGAGCTCCGAATTATCTTTAATTAGGAAAAAATGATGCATCAATCGGAGTTATGAGTGAAAAGTTATGCCTAAAGTAAGAATAGTGCATCAAAAAGTTTTATCAATCGGGTTTAACCCATTTGACCGTTTTTTATTCATTTTACCTATTTTCAAGAGAATTTGATCATGGTACTCTGAAAAACATCTAAGAAAAATTCTAAAGAGATTAATGGGAGAATTGTGGGTGGATTTTGGGGGTTCTACACATTGGATTAAGATTTGGTCATCAAATATTCAAATTCTTCATCTTCTTCGCCATCACCATGCTTTCCATCACTTGAAGCTTTAGAATTCTCCGAGAGTGCTTTAGTGCATCTTTTATTATCACTTCAATCTTGTGGATAGAATATCATTGAGGTGAAAACACTAGTATTAAATTTATTTTTCAAAGTATTGCTTGTTGTATGTTCTTGTTACTAGTAAATTAGGGATTTTGGTATGGATGGTGATTGGTTTGTATGCATGGGTTTGGGGTTACAATTTATGATTTATTTTGATTTATAAACACTTAATACAATCTCAATTTCATGATCAAGCCAAAATCCCTACTTGCATGTTATAGTTTTACATACTTGGACCTAAAACCCACCAAAACATGTAGTTTCATAATACTAGTTCTACACTATTATAGATGTGGGCTTCAGGAAGGAGATTGTTTCCAAAAAGAAGTATATGACTACCATATGGATATTACACATGATTGGTATAAAATGGCTTAAATACACACTTTTTAAAATTACGGATGTATGCGTATATGTTTGTAAAAAGTAACAATTATGGGTTTCTCTTGTATATTGGGTACTAGTACTTATGAAATGATATTTGTTGAGATTTGCTTTAGATATCATATGGTAATAACATATTGAACATGTGACACCCCCAAGTCCCGTTATGATGATTAATCCTTCGGGCCTGAGTTAATCACGGAAGTTGTATGCCAACGGTAGGTAACTTAATAAAAGTTTACATAAACATACAAAATCCATAGTTTGATAGCAAGGCCCTAGTTAAAATTTCACATGCATAACCTGTTCTTATAATATAAACCAAGTCCTATATATGAAAGCAAACAACAGCCAGACAAGTCTTCAACGAGGTCCCAATATATAAGATTAACCGTCTCAGAATAACTTGTAAGTTCTAACATTTGCATAGTACACATAACATTAACAAAAATTTATGAACAATGGTCCTTCATTCGTGAAGGACCCTTGATTAAGTGACGGTACAGAGGTGATATAGGAAGATGCATCATTTTCTTTCCTTTTTCCCGTGGAACCAGCTGAAATACCTATAGGAAGAATAATAGGGTGAGTTGAAAAGACTTAGTGGGAATCATATATAATGAGTTAATTATGAAAAAAATGGCATTTAGAAACATTATAGTAGATACGTAAGGTAAACTCCTTATCTAGTAAAACCTGTAAGGAACAATTTACTATCCACATATCTCATAAGCTTATAACCAGGTCAGCATTTCATGACCTTTCACCCACGCGGCAGCAGGTCTTTCCATTTGTTTCCGTACATGGTTTCAGGTCTTGCACCAAGGAGACTGTGTCCCCACTTCCGACCCCAATTGTTAGAGACCAAACCTGAGACCTACCATGGCCTAGTGCTAATGTATAACCCCAAACATGATCTCAACCGACTCATTGAAAAACAATTATGCCATATTACTATATATAAGCAATTTAATAACCAATCTAACGATAGTATAGTTAATAAGGGAGTTCTTAAATAAACAACTTTTACAATATAATTAATCTTTAATAAACGTTTTATAGAGAAAGCCCACCACTTGGACTCTTAATTGAAAATAACAAGATTTTGTCCAAGGTTTATTAGCATTAAAATGAGGTCCAAGTAGGTTTTGTATAAACCAAGTAGATAGTTGAAATTTCATGTTGAATTATGTAGTAGGAACGATATTAAAGCCATTTGAATCATCAATTTCAACAACAAAGCAATACTATAATAAATACCCCAAAAACCCCTTTCTAGAAGTTAAGGTTTCCATGTAATTAGAGGGAGAAATCATAATAGAGTTCATTCCGAATATGATGGCTTGAAGTTGCTTTCTCCTCAAGAACACAAAACCCTAAAGTTTTACCAAGCTTTAATGGGAGTGTGGGAAGTTGAAGATGAAGATGAAGATGAAGATGCAAGCCATGAATATACGGTTTTGATTTGATGGAATGGATGATTCAAAAGCTTAAGAATCTCTCCCTTACTAAGCTTTCTAGTCCCTATCTTTTCCCTTGGTGTTCCTAGCTTGAAATAGGGGTGATGGTGTGTTTAAAGTCGTGAAAAAGGGTCAAATGGGATTAAAATTCGATTCTAGGGCTTTGGGATTGATCCAAGACTCTAGGGTCAATATCCTAGCAACTTTCTTTCCAGATATTTTGCCCTGGGATTGATCTTGGACCTGTAGTTCTCAGTTTTGTATTGCATAGGCTCCAGGATTCCAAGATGCTAGAATTTCTTGCCAAGCCAAGCATGAAAGTTATAGTGGGCAAACAAATGAAGCTTTTGCCATAAATAGGGAGTTTTTGGACATCGGATGAAGAAGTTATGGCCTTCCAAAGTTGGTCAAAAATTTAGAAATTGCTTAAACGTGAAATATGTGTTTATTGCCTTTGCCTCAATTTGGGCCACACGAATTATGAAATGATAGTCTATACAAACTTTATAAAATTATGGTATAGATGAGGTGTTAAACCATACGAAATTAATCTGGATCATAATATGACTAGTCGAAACGACATTTTCCAACTAAACAAAATTTAAACGAGAATCAGCTTAAATAATTAAACTAGGGGTATTATAATATCCCATCCTTAAGAAATTTCATCCTCAAAATTGAAATATGAGGTTAAAAATGAAGCTTATTGGAACAAATGCGGATATTTAGCTTGAATTTCTTATTCAAGCTCCCATGTGGCTTCTTCAACTCCGTGGTGGCGCCAAATGACTTTCAATAAAGGAATTACTCGACTACAGACAACTTGTTCTTTACAATCAACCACTGTAATTTTCCACATTTCATAGGAGACATCTTTGTTAACCTCCAACTCATTGGTCGGAATGACATGTGAAGGATCCGGCACAAACTTTCGTAACATCGGCACATGAAACACATTATGAATGCGTTGGAGTGAAGAAGGTAGAGCTAGAAGATAAGAAACTGAGCCAATGCATTCGGTGACTTCAAATGGCCCAATATACCTGGGAGCCAACTTACCCTTGTTTTCAAATCGCACAGCACTGTGACGGGGCTTCATCTTAAGGAAGACATAATCACCACTTTAAACTCAAGTGGTCGACGTCTTTTATCTGCGTGGCTCTTTTATTGACTCTGGGCAATAGCCATGCGCTGTTTAATCAGTTTGACCTTCTATGTGGTCTCTTGTACTAACTGTGGCTTGAGCAACAAAGCTTCTTTGGCCTCAATCCGATACACTGGTGATTTGTGGGGTCTTCCGTACAAGGCCTCATAAGGAGCCATTCTAATGCTAGTCTGCAAGCTGTTATTATAAGCGAATTCTGCTAATGGTAGATAGTTATCCCAATTACCTCACAAATCTAAAATGCAAGCTCTTAGCATATCCTCCAGGATTTGGATTGTCCTCTCCGACTACCCCTCAGTTTGGGGGTAAAATATTGAACTAAAGTTTAATCTTGTACTCATGGCTTACTGGAGGGCCTCCCAAAATTGAGAACTGAATCGAGGATCATGATTAAAGACAATAGACAATGATACTCTATGGAGCCTAACTATCTTGTTTACGCCTTGCCAGTTTCTTTAATGAGTCAGTTTCACGAATCGGTAGAAAATAGGACAACTTAGTAAGACGATCAACTAACCCACACTGCATTGTGTTTCCTTTGGGTTCTCAGTAATCCCAATAGGAAATCCATTATAATATTCTCCTATTTTCACTCAGGAATAGGAAGGGGCTGAAGTTGTCCACTAGGCTATTGGTGCTCAATTTTGATATGCTTGCATGGCAGGCAATGTGAAACAAAGAATGCTACATCACTTTTCATGCCTTGCCACCAATAAATGCATTTTAAATCCCGGTACATCTTAGTACTACCTGGATGGATGGTAAACTTGGAATTGTGGGCTTCGGCCAAAGTAGTTTGCTTCAATTCATTGTCAGAATGAGGTACAATCAATTTTTCTTTGTATTGAAGGCCACCATCATTTCCTATGAAAATGTTCTCCACTTGTACACCAGATAAAATCTTATTCCGACATTCCACTAAATTCTCATTGTTTTACTGACTCGAAATCACTTGATCGTGTAAGATTAGGGTGTTTACTAAATTAGATAAGTAGGCTATGTTTTGACTACAGCATACCACCAAATTATATTTATGTAGTTCATTATGTAGTCTCCATTCACGACACCTTAAGGCTGAAACAGAACCTTGTGATTTACGACTAAGTGCATCTGCCACTACATTAGCCTTTCTAGGATGGTATTGGAGTATGAAATCGTAGTCTTCTAGGTACACCATCCAATGTCATTGCCTTAGGTTGAGCTCCTTCTCGGTAAAGATGTACTTGAGGCTCTTGTGATTGGAGAACACTTCGAATCTTTATCCATAGAGGTAATGATGCCATATTTTTAATGCAAACACAACAGTGGCAAGTTCAAGATCGTGCGTAGGGTAGTTTTTCTCGTGAGTCTTCAACCGTCGAGATGCATATGAAATTACATGTTCCAGTTGCATTAGAACACAACCTAAACCCAAACAGGACGCGTCACAATAAATAACATAGCATAAGCCTCTCTCTGGCAAGGTTAAAACACGGGTAGTGGTCAAACAATACTTTAGTTCATTGAAAGCTTCTTCGCAACTGCCATCCCACACGAAGGGTACTCCTTGTTGAGTAAAACGCGTAAGGAAAACCATTTTGCGAGAAAATTCCTGACAAATTGTCGATAGTAACCAATTAGCCCAAGAAAACTACGAATTTTGAAGACATTAGTTGGTTGGCTCCAATTTGATACTGACTTGACCTTGTCTGGATCAATAGAGATTCCTCCTTGTGACACAATGTGCCTTAAGAAGTTTACTCACACACTTAGAGAATTTCGCATAAAGTAGATAATGTCTAAGTAGTTGAAGTGCGATACGAAGGTGCCTCTTATGACCGGCCTTAGTGTGGGAGTAGATAAGGATGTCGTCAACGAAAACCACCACGAATTTATTAAGAAAAGGCCAAAAAATGCGATTCATAAGATCCATAAATATTGTAGGAGCATTAGTTAGCTAGCCTGAAAAGCATAACCAGGAATTCAAAGTGACCATAACGAGTGCGAAAGGCGATTTTAGGAATGTTCGTGTCACAGACAAGCAATTGGTGGTAACTCGAATGCAAATCGATCTTGGAGAAAATGTAAGCACCTTGAAGTTGATCAAACGTATCATCTATCTGTGGAAGGGGGTATTTTTCTTGATGGTGACTCGATTCAATTAGCGGTAATCAATACAAAGACGAAAAGAACCATCCGCCTTCTTGGCAAAAAGAATGGGCGCTCCCCACGGAGAAGAACTATGTAAGATAAAACATTTAGTTAAAAGGTCCTCTAACTGAGATTTCAGTTCACTAAGCTCTGCCAGTGCTAAACGATATGGCACAATAGAGATGGGTGCAGCTTCCGATGCCAGATCAATGCTAAACTCAATTTCCCGATGATGAGGCAAACCAGGTAAATCATCAGGGAACACGTCTACGAATTTATGGATAACTGGAACATTTTGTGGAGTTAATGGTGTAGTTCCAATACCAACAACACTTACTAGCCAACCCACATAATCTCATTATTCCTTTTTAACTACATAGGTTATTGGATACAGCTTGTACTCCTTCCCAAAAAAATAACTTTTTCTCCCCATGGATGGGAGATAGTAACTTTCTTGGCATAGCAATCTATCATGGCTTTGTACTTGGTTAGCCAATCGATTCCAAGAATTAAGTCATAAGGGCTTATTTCCATAATGATAAAGTCATCCTCCATATAGCAATTGAAGTGAAGAGTTATGATGGCGGTGCAATAACGGCTCAATTAAACACTTGCTCCTGTAGGTGTCTTAATGCTAATGGAAAATTCTAGTTTCTTCAGTTTCAAACCCAAACTCATGACATAAGCAGCATATATAAATGAATGAGGCGCACCCGTATCAAACAAAATTCTAACACCAGTGTTAAAGAGAGTAAGGCTACCTCCATCACCGTGTGATCTTCCTGATCTTCTATTGGAGCTAGATTGAAGACTCAGTGTGATGCCCCAAATTCCGTTAAGAGGATCCATCCTTCGGGAACCGATTAATCACGGGTGCCGTACGCAGACAGTGGGTTAACAAAACATAAATCCTATGAGAAAGTTAAAATCTACATTCTATCAACCAAGATATGATCTTTTCATTAAAATTCATCCATAAAACAAGGAAACTAATACATATAAACAACTAGCCTCTAACGAGGTCCCAAGTACTAGATATAAAATCTCCACAATGTATAAATAAATACAGTATCAATACATATCACCAACAATATAACAAACATAGGTCCTTCTCTCGTGAAGGACCCTTGAATCGGTAATGGCTTAGAGGCATTTTACGAAGCTGCATCCTCCCTCTTCCTTTAACCCAGAAGAACCTACAGAAGAAATTGTTTGGAAAATAAGTGGGGTGAGTCAAATTGATTCAGTAGGAATCATATAGTAAATTTAATATGAAAATAAGATTCGTAAATCCTTTGTAGTAGCTTAAAATAAACCATTCAATCATATATCTAATAGTTATAGAAAACCCCATTGTATTTTGTTAAAATACTTTTAAAATCTAGGGATAATGTATAACTGGCACTAAGTAAAACTGATGGCACAATTAATTGTACATTCATCTCACATTATAAATCTCGAGCTGAAATCTCGTAATTTCCCGCAACTATCCAAGCATCGACCATGTTTGCATTTCGTGGCCTTTCACTCACGTGATAGCATGGCCTCCCATTAGTTTCATCCAGGGGCGCTTTGTCCCAACTTAAAGTCCCAATCTTTAGAGACCAACCTAGAGCCATCATGGACTAGTGCCAACATATTATCTCAACAACGTATTAACTGGCTCATTTAAGTAGTAATTGTGCCATATACATAACTTTGTTAATTGCATAAAACCTCAATCATATAATCAACAAGGGAAATGTTGTTCCAATAATTTATACTAGTATCACTATCTATAGACAAGCATTCTATAATTTATAATCCACCACTTGAACCTTTGAAGTTAACTTTCAACAATATAGTAAAATTTATTAGGAAATAAGGGTTCTAAGTGGGTTTTATACTAATCAAGTAAATAGCTTACGTTCTTGGTTGACATATGCGTTTTTCTCTCTCTATATATAGACTATTTGAATCATTAATTTTGATATCAACGCAAGGTTTCAACATAATTCCCAAACCCATCTATACAAGCATCTCGACTTTCCTATGCATTTTCTTTTTATAACTTCGCCAATATGGGGATTTATAGTAAATACATTTCTAACAAGCATAATTAATCACTATCATGTATATCAAGATAGAATCCCACCATATGGACCAACAAAGATATATTTTAATTCATGTGTTAAGAATTATCTAGTAAAACATGTAGTTGACTATGCTCAGAAAGTGCGAAGTATTATGCCCAAGTGCAAGCGGTCAAGTTATAATGTACTTGGGAAGTCCAAGGTTGAACCACAGGGAAGGTAAGGGACCTATTTCTTTCTAGATATCTCTCTCAGGGGAAAGAAGGGAAAAGAAAAGAAAAGATGATCAAAATGGGGAATAAGTAAGGAAATAAAAACTAAATTAAAACTACTAACTAACTAAATTAAAACTAAAGGGAACCACGAGCGCAAGTTATCTATCTAAAAGGCTTCCTAAATGCACTAGGAGAACATGCAAATGAACTAAAAATAAATAAATAAAAGAAAATAGCGTACTAAATGAATAAAATATATTATTAAATGAACTTAAACCAACAAAAAATAACCGTTAGGGGTATCCGTAGCTAGGGAGTAGGAAAGTAGTACAATCGGGTAATCCAAACTTAAACTTAAATAAGATTTTCCTTTAAGATTCAACTCCTAAACTCTCCTAAACTCTCCTAAACTCTCCTACCATCTAATTATATTGCTACTACAATTATATGATAACCCATGCGTGATAAAGACTATATAGATTAGTTTCGAGCAATATAATTCAATAGTGAAGCTTCACTATCGAATTATAAGAGTGTTAAGTCAAAAAGCAATATAATTCGATTCACTATCGAATTATAAGAGTGTTAAGTCAAAAAGCGATATAATTCGATAGGACTTTAATTAACTTTCTAGTGCGTGAAAACAACAATCTAAGTTAATTAAACTCCTCAAAAATCAGTAGCTTAATAGTCTTATAAGGTTTGAATATGTTTGAATGTGATTCAAATCAAATCCGTCTTAAAAAGAATGCTGAAAGTCAAAACTAGCACTTTCTCGGCACTTACGTCAATAAATGCCAAAATAGCACTAAATTAGCCAATTCACTTAAGAAACTAACCCAATTAATTAGAGGATAAAGACCGTCCTCAAATCAGCCACGTCAGGGTTTTGGTGTGAAAATCCGTGAATTGATGTTTTACGGTTCTTAATCAAATGGAATTCATGAGCTAACCTATGAAAACATGTTTTTAGGCATGCAAAGATAAGAAAACACTCATACATTCAGTAGATGATCTATAACCAATGAAAAAATCAGATTCAAACTTAAATTGGATTACATTTAAGGATTAAGTTTGCATCCTTCACTACGAACCCCGAATTAATGATTTAGCTAGACATAATCAAATTAAATATGCAAACAAAATTTGAAATTATGAAAAACAGTAAAAACATATCTAAGAATATAGAAAATCAGATTTGAAAACTTTTGACTTTGGAATTACTCAATTCCGATTTAAAACAAAAAAATTATGATTAAAACAGTAAACAAACTCAAAAACCGATGAACAAAGAATCACATATTAATAGCATTGAAAAACTATAAACTATTTGCATAAAGAACGAGAAACAAGAGGAGAGGGGTTGGCCCAGTGGTAGGCAACCTCCACCCTTGCCTTGAGGTCAAGGGTTCGACTCATGGGGTGGGAGGGGAGGGTTTTTCTTTATTTGTAGGATTAAGGGAGAGACTTAGACCTCCCTTAATTTAAAAAAAAAAAAAAAAGAACGAGAAACAAGCATATAACGGTAAAAAATTGACAAACCGAATAAATAGACCTATAAACCTTAGGATCAGACCCTAAAACGTAGTTTTAATGTTGATTCCAGAATATTTATGATCTCTAACAATTAATCTAAGAATATCAAAGCAAACAAACAAGAAAAAGTAATTGAATTGAATTAAAACAGAAAACTAGGCTTTACCGGGATGAAAAACAACAATTCCAATTGAAATTGAATTGATTGATGAATAATCGTAGCATACACTGATGTTCTAGACTTTAAATATGATAACTAAACTATCCTAATGTTTTGAATAAAGAAAAGAAAAATCACTCAAGGTTTGATCAACAGAGAAAAACTCCCAGAAAGTTACGATACTCTCAGCCTTTCTATTCTATCGTAATATGATTGTTGTGTATCCTAAAATATGATATATGTTGTCTTTTAGATGTCCCACAAGTGTCTCTGGTCGTGGGTTGAATAATCCTTGAATAACGGTGTAGGTCAAAAAATACCCTAGAGGGGGTGAATAGGGTTTTTAAAACTTAATAGGATTTTTAAAATCGATTTAAAAATGTTTGATGTCAATATCAATCAAGCAATTGAAAAATAAAGTAAAATCCAATCACAAGGAACAAATAACATAAACTAAAAGTTTAAGAGATAGAAAGATTAAGCCGATAGAAGTCAAAGACTTTTTGTCCACACGGTTCAGCTTGGTAGACCCTACTTCCGCGCTCGGTTAGTACCCCGAGAATTTTCACTATAACCGATCTTCTTCTGGGAGAAGATCAAACTTCTACAAGTGTATTCTTCTCACACACTCTTACAAGTATTGAATCTCTCTCAGTACTCACACAAGATTTTCACTCTTACTATCTTAAGAGACAAACTTCTCTTAATGTTTGAAAGAAAAGATTTGGTGACTAACACCAATGTACAATAGCTCTCAAGTGTATGAAGATTACAATTTAAGCTCACACTAAGAGATATCAAATTTGATCAACAAAATATAGCTCAAAATAAAGATGATTGATCAAAAAGAAATGTTCTTGAATCTTTGAATATTGAATGTAGATGAATAGAATAGTGTAGGAATGATTCAATAATGTTTAAATAAGTTTTAGATGGTGTATATATAGTATAGGACACCATATGGCCGTTTGGAGGGAGTTGGTAGAAGTTTGGTACCAAAAGTGGTAAAAAATCTGAAATCCAACGGCTAGTTTTTGGGTCATCAGTCAACTAAACAAGGCTCATCAGTCGACTGAGTGGCCATCACTTGACTGAGCAAAGCCCATCAGTCGATTGATGGTGTACACTGGTCTGCAACCATATTAAGCAAAAATGCCATTTTTCACACTTTTGCAATTTTGCTTGAAAATCAATTTTGAAGCTTGGGGATACATAAATATGAGTTTCTAAGACTTCTAAAATGAAGAGAGCTCCATAAAGAGTTTGATTAGTATTTAAAATGAATTTGTTTCAAAAACGGTTTTTTCCCAAAAATAAGATTGTTGAAGGAAATTTGATTCAACTTTTGATTTGATCAATCTTATAATATTGAAACATTGTATGAGCTATTATGATGATTAAATAAGAATCTTTACAAGAAAACTAAAGCACTCACTAACGAGTCTTCGATGGCTTTGTTTGTTTCTTCATTTCTCTTCCTTAGCTCATTGTACTTTAGAAATCTCATTGAGGATGTATTGATTAAGAGTTGTGTGAGGTGTAAAACTTTGATTGTGCAATGCTTTGTAGATGAATGATCTTTGATTTTGGCTTGTCGGTTAAGTCCACGTATGATCAAATTTATTGTGGCTATAACTTAAAACATCAACTTAAGTTAAATTACACATGATTAACTTTATTGTTATTATCAAAACAAGATTAAGTGAACAATTTCCCCCTTTTTGATGATAACAATAAATTAATGTGTGTTTGCGATTAAGATCATTAGTTGAGTTTTCTAACGGGAAAACTCCCCCTCAAACTATGCATAAAAGGAATATAGTAAGCATGTATGAGAGAATATAAAGATCATAATAAGAACTTCAAACTTTAACTAAATTCAAACCGAATACTAGAGTTAGGAATAATTTAAAACTGAGAACAATAAACCTTAGAAGTTCAACAATAAACCTTAGAAGTTCATAGAAAAACCAAACATAAAAAACTTAAATGAGTTTATAATAAAGCTTAACTTAAAGAGTGTGTACCAAACACTCTAACACACATACTTCTCCCCCTTTGTTATTAACAAAAAGGAGAGAGAGCTTACTCATGCAGTTCTTGTGGGTCTTGTGGCCATTCCCCCCAACCTTGATCAATGGGATGGGGATTCAAAATCGGAAAACCATGCTCCGGATGGTAGCGAAGAAAGGTTTCTTCAAGAGCTCTTTGTCGATCCTCAATGCGATCGAAGCGGTTCGTCATGTTGGTCGATAGAGCTTGAACTTGACCCGATAACCCTTGAATAGCTTGGAGCAAGGCTACATTTCATGATTGGCTACGGCCTTAGGAGGTAGTGGTTTTAGGGAGCTCGGAACCTTCTCCTCCTCCTCCTCCTTCTTCTTCTTCTTCAACCATTTCTTCGGATGAGCCATCGCTTTCATCACCATTTTCATCTCTATCTCGAGGATCATTTGTAGTCCATTCCCCATGTACTAAGCTATATTTCATCAACCGAATCACCTTGGCGCTATAGGTTTCCTCACTTGTGGGTATAATAACATCGTCCTCATCTTCAAGACGGATGTTGTAGAATTTGAATAATCGAGTGAGGGCCATTCCATAAACCAACCCTTGCCTTTTTCGATTAGTGATCTCAAGGAGATGATGAAACATTAGGCCAGCAAAGTCCAATTTCTGTCCGATAACTATCACCCATACCAAGAATACTTCCAAAGCATTGAGATTGGCACGACTACCACGCCTTGGAATGATCGAGTACCCAAGATTTGAATGTATGAGATGGGCATCGAGTTTGAGCATTGCAGCCTTAATCTCATCTTGTGTATTTCAAAATCGACGCTTGACTAAGATGCCTTTGGCAGGGTTTTTATCGAAGCCAATAAGATTTCCAAAGTTGGAAGGGACTTCCGTTAAATTATCAACGGGGAATTCAAAATTTTTGGCTAGCTCGGCTTTGTTGAAGCTAATTCGTTGCCCGTCTAAAAGTGTAACAAGGCGGGCCTTGTTGCAATGGCCATTGTCAAGGACCGGATGGTGCAAGTTTTCATAGAATAGCCGAATAAGCCGTGGGTACACATTTTTTCGGATGCTTAAGAAATTGATAATTCCTTGGTTTTGAAATAGTGCAGCAACATTCAAGCCATTAGAAGCAAATAACTGAAAGTTAAATTGTTTACCTTCAACAATTGCCTGGGTTGAGTAGTCTTTGTTGAAATTCTCTTGTGCCTCATCCGAGATAAATAGAGGCGGTAGTGGGGCTTGAGATGGTTTTGCCGATGATGTACCTACTTGTGGTACACTTTTGCGAGGGCGACGAGAGTGAGATGGGTGAGACATTTCTATAGAGACTGGGTGAGAGATGTAGGTATTGAAAAGTTAGGGTTCTTGGAGGATTTTGAAAATTTTTGATGAAAATTTGTGTGGGTGACGGAAAAATGCAAGTAATTGGTTAGATAGATGAAGTAGGATAAGTTTTGATAAAGAAATTTGGTGTAAGATAAAGTTTAGAGACGAAAATTGATAATGGTGGCTAGGGTTAGGGTTTGAGAGAGATTAAGATGGGTTTGAGAGATTTGAGATAAAATAGATGAGATTTGTGGTTGATTTGATGTAGGAAGTGAAAGATTTTGGTTTAAATGGAGTTTTGGTGAAGAAAATAAAGAATAGATGATGTTTCTCAAGGTTTGGAAGGGTTGTGTATTGATGTATTTCGAAATGGAGAAGAGAGAAATGAAGGAAAAACAGGGGAAATAAAATGATATAGTGTAACTATTGCCCAGCACTGTTCAGTCGACTGATGAACCTCCTTCAGTCGACTGATGAGGCCTCAGTCGACTGATGGTTCTTGATCAGTCGACTAATCATCCATTCTGCCATGATTTTCTTGGTTAGAGCATTTTAAGCCATAATCACCTAGAATGAGCAACTTTGCAACACTTCTGCTACAAGAATGATATTAGTACATCAAATGAAATGAAATAGAAGAAGCATTAGGTACAAAAATACTTAATTCATATTTAATCAGATAATAACGTAATTTTTTGTATGCTTTAGAGATAAGCATTAATGATCAATATACATGAAAATTTTGGTCAACTAGATATCACATGATCTAGTCATACCAATTTCACGTCGAATAGTGCTAAAGCGATTATCGAAAAGTGGTTTAGTGAAAATATCCGCAAGTTGCATTCGGTGCCAACAAATTCAATATCAACATCACCTTTTTGCACATGATCACGAATAAAATGATATCTTATCTCAATGTGCTTAGTACGTGAGTGTTGTATAGGGTTCTTGGTCAAGCTAATAGCACTTGTGCTGTCACATTTAATAGGAATGTAGCTAAGACTTAATCCAAAGTCTTCTAGTTGTTGTTTAATGTATAAGGTTTGAGCACAACAACTTCCGGCCGCTACATATTCGGCTTTGGCCGTTAAAATGGCCACCGAGTTTTGTTTCTTGCTTGACCAAGATACTAGTGCGTGTCCTAAGAAATGACAAGTGCCACTAGCGCTTTTCCTATCGATTTTGCAACCGAAAAAATCCGCATCGAAATAACTAATTAAATCAAAAGAGTTCTCTCTTGGGTACCATAAGCCCAAGGAACTAGTACCGGAAAGATAACGGAATATTCGTTTAACAGGAAGCAAATGTGACTCTTTAGGATCCGCTTGGAATCGTGCACAAAGACATACACTAAACATAATATCCGGCCTAGAGGCCGTCAAATATAATAGACTACCGATCATACCTCGATATTTTTTGATGTCTACGCTCTTATCAATCTCGTCTTTGTCGAGCTTCAAAGTAGAACTCATAGGAGTGCTCATGGATTTTGCGCCTTCCTTGTCGAATTTCTTTAAGAGTTCCTTCACGTACTTTTCTTGATTGATGAAAATACCTTCTTTGCATTGCTTCACTTATAATCCAAGGAAGTAGTTCATCTTTTCCATCATACTCATTTCGAATTCCATTTGCATACATGTGGAAAAATCCTTACAAAGATTTTCATTAGTAGAACCAAATATAATGTCATCAACATAGATTTGTACAAGTAGCATGTCATGGTCGTGATTTTTGATAAATAAGGTAGTATCAATTTTACCACTAACAAAACCGTTGTTAATCAAAAATGAACTAAGTCTATCATACCATGCTCTAGGTGCTTGCTTTAACCTATACAAAGCTTTAGATAGCTTAAACACATAATCCGGATAAACATGATTTTCAAAACCGGGAGGTTGTTTCACATAAACTTCCTCTTCAATAAAACCATTCAAGAAAGTACTTTTCACATCCATTTGATATAATTTAAAATTCTTAAAGCATGAATAAGCAAGTAGCATGCGAATGGCTTCTAAACGAGCTACGGGTGCATACGTTTCTTCATAATCAATGCCCTCCTCTTGATTGTATCATTGGGCAACAAGTCTAGCTTTATTTCTAACAATTATACCACTTTCATCCTTTTTGTTACGAAAAACCCATTTAGTACCAATAATAGTGTGATAATTAGGTTTGGGAACAAGTGTCCACACTTTGTTTCTCTCAAATTGATTGAGCTTTTCTTGCATAGCCATCATCCAAGATTCATCTTGTTCGGCTTCAATAATGTTTTTAGGCTCATATTGAGAAAAAAATGCCACATTATTGCATACATTTCTTAAGGAAGATCTAGTCACAACTCTACTAGATGGCTCTCCAAGAATTTGATCAATAGGGTGGTTGGACACAAATTTCCAACTCCTAGGCAAATCATTCGAGTTTTGCTCGGTTTTATTTTCTACCTCCTTAGGAGGAGTTTGAGCACTCGAGGTTTCTTCCTTAGATGTGTCATTAATTTGAATATCCGAGATCTTTTGGATAATTTCAACATCGTCATCGGAACGTACTATGGGTGAGAAAGGATTTCTCTCATCAAATACAACATGCATAGACTCTTGAACAACCAAACTTTTCTTGTTATAGACTCTATATGCTTTAGTATTAGTGGCATACCCAAGAAAAATTCCTTCATCGGATTTAGCATATAATTTACCTAAGTGATCATGATCATTTAAAATAAAACATTTACAACCAAAAAGCCTTAAAATATGAAATATTTGGTTTCTTGTCATTCCATAACTCATAAGGTGTCTTATCTAACTTTTTACGAATGATAGTACGATTAATCACATAGCATACGGTGTTAACGGCTTCCGCCCACAAATATTCCGGTAAAGAATGTTAATTTAGTATAGTCCTAGACATCTCTTGAAGAGATCTATTTTTCCTTTCAACAACACTATTTTGTTGAGGAGTTCTAGGTGCTGAAAAATTATGATTAATATCATGCTCATCACAAAAGTTTTCAATATCAATATTATCAAATTCTTTACCTCTATCACTCCTAACATGCACAACAAAAATCCCTTTTTCATTTTGAACTTTCCTACAAAATTTAGCAAAAACATGTGGAGTTTCACTTTTGTGGGTGAGAAAGAACACCCAAGTGAGTCTAGTATAATCATCAACAATAATAAAAGCATATAATTTACCACCCAAACTAGTAACCGTATTAGGACCAAACAAATCAAGATGCAACATATCAAGAAGTCTAGTTGTAGTAATATCCTTCTTAGACTTGAATGAAGATTTGTGCTGTTTACCAAGTTGACATGTGATGGGGTTAAATACTAATTTTACCATTGGCCTACAAAGGTAATTCAACATTTTTTACCTCTGATAAAATCCCATTTTTACCCCCGATAAAATCTCATTTTTACCTCCACTAAAATCCCACTCAACTCCACTCAAATTCCACTCACCTCCATTAACTTCCACTCAAATTCCACTCACCTCCATTAACTTTCACTCAAATTCCACTTACATTCACTCATCTTTGTAAAATTACCTTTTTGCCCCTCATCTTCATCAAATTTACTTTTTTATCATTCTAGATTTTACCTATAAATACCCTCTTCATTCATTCATTCATTCAAACCACACCAAAAAAACATAATTCTTCTCATCCAACACCATCCTTCTCATCCAAAATCCATCCATCTCATCCAAGAGATATAAAGCCATTGGCAAAATAAATACAAGTCAATCTAAGAAGAAATAGAAGGGTCTTATACCCTATCTTTTCATACCCCCCAAAAATAGAAGGGTCATATACTCTCTATTTTCATACCCCGAAAAATACCAACAACCCTTATACACTCTCTCTCTTACAAAGTTTATTATTTATTCTGTTGAAATATTTGTAATCCTAATTCTATACTTATAAATAGAATTAAGGAAATTATAGAGAGAGAAGTTGGTAGCTTGTATTATCATCCAAATTGATCGCCTTTGAGCTAATACAAAGCAAGCACACACAAAAGGAGGACGTACCACTGGAATAGCATAAGCGCTACCAGGGGAACCTACCTTAAAAAAAAAGTCATGTGTTCATCATTACGCCCATTAATTTTTTATTCACCGATATTCGCTTATTGATTGGTTAATTATATATTTCTAGATTTTGACACCATCAACATGTATCACAAATTTTATCTTTAACAAATTTGGTTTTAGGCAATCCTTTAACTAGCTCTTTCTTAGACAAAACATGAATTAAGTCCATATTAGCATGTCCTAGTCTTCTATGCCATAACCAAGATACATCATTAATAGCGGATAAACATTTAACATCTTATTGTTATAAATCATCAAGTTCAAGAGTGTACACATTGTTAGTCCTATATGCAATAAATAAAATGGAATCATAACATTCTTAACAATGCAATGATCGGATTTAAAAATTACTTCATAACCCTTATCACATAGTTGACTAATGCTAAGTAAATTGTGCTTCAAACCATCAACTAATAGAACATTTTCAATGCATGTAGAATGCTTACCAACCTTACCTATACCGATAATCTTGCCCTTAGCGTTGTCCCCGAAAATCACATTCCCTCCTCGCTTGGAAATTAGACTTAAGAAGTTGTTCTTATCTCCCGTCATGTGCTTTGAGCAACCACTATCCAAGAACCACTTGGTTTTGCTACCCTTGGCTTTCAAGCATACCTACACCATGACTTTGAGTAACTTCTCCTTTGGTACCCAAAATGTATTGGGTCCCTTTAGGTTAGCAAACATAATGGTTCCTTTTGGAACCCAAGCAAGCTTTCTCTTAGGGAAACCTTTATTTCGATAGAAACAATGATCCACATAATAAGTGTTTCTACCACAATATGAGCAAAGATGAGTGGGATCATGAGGTGTGTATGTTTTAAAAAAACAAATTTTGTAATCCTTTTGGTTGTTAATTTGGTTATAACCCAAACCGACTTTGTCAAATACACACCTTTGCATTCCTAATAGTTTATCCAAATTGTCCCTTCCATTGGTGAATTTGGCTAAGCTATTAGTTAGATCATCCACTTGATCTTTTAATTTGATGTTTCCACTACAAGTATGTTTGGAATTTCCTTTTCCTTTCCTTTCTTCAAAGTTTTGATTTCATTTTTCAAAACCATGTTTTCTTTCTCAAAAATTTCACACTTGTTAGAAACTATCAAATTCTCCTTTTTGAGGCTTGCATACTTTTTGGATAGATTTTCAAATTTGCTATGCAATTCCTCAAACATTTCATATAACTCATCATAGTCGTTTTCATCATGAGCATCATCATTTATAGATACATTATCATCACTAAAAGAATCATAAATATAGTCTACCTCATCATCTCTTGCCATAAGGCAAAGGTTTGTCGTCTCCTCGTCGCTTGAGTCGGCATCAGACTCACCCTCTTCGGAATCACTCAAAGTGCCTTTTAGGGCATGTCTAACTTGTTTGAAGGCTTTGTCTCTTTTATGTCTTCTCTCCTTTCTTCTAACCGGGCAATTGGTTTTGAAATGTCCCATTGACTCTTCATTATCCTCTCGTTGACTTGCCTTGACAGCAAGAGTTTTCTTGGCCTTTAAATCACCTTCTTCTTCTCTCTCCAATTCCTTCTCATGGGTTTTAAGTGAGCCCAAGAGTTCATCCATGCTTAGCATCTTGAGATTCTTGGCTTCTTGAATAGCCGTCACCTTAGGTCTCCATTTCCTTGGAAGCGTTCTAAGAATCTTTCGAATCTTATCTTCATTTGAGTAAACCTTTCCAAGGAGATCTAAAGCGTTAGTGATAATAGAGAACCTACTATACATAAAAGCAAGTGATTCATTAGGCTCCATTTTGAAAAGTTCATAATCAGGAACGAGCATGTCAATATTGTCATCCTTGACTTGTGAGGTTCCCTCATGAACAGCCTCTAGTTTGTCCCAAATTTCTTTGGCTATTTTACAACTAAAAATCTTGTTGTATTCGTCCATAGTTAATGCACAATGTAAGGAAGGCTTTAGCATTAAATTGAATTTTCTTAATGTCATTCTCATCGTACTCGGAGATAGATTTAGGAATAACATTACCCCTTTCATCGGTTTTGGTAATCTCATAGGGTCCAATGAGTGTAACCCTCCATTGTTCAAAATCACTAGCTTGAAAAAAAGTACACAAGCGATTTTTCCAATAACTATAATTTTTGCCGTCAAATAGAGGTGGTCTAGTTAAGTTCGGTTCCTTGATAGATAGACATGATCATAAACTCTAAGATTGTAAAATCAAAACAAGAGTACAACCTCTGATACCAATTATATAGGTCGAAAAATACCCTAGAGGGGGGGGGGTGAATAGCGTTTTTAAAACTTAATAGGATTTTTAAAATCGATTTAAAAATGTTTGATGTCAATATCAATCAAGCAATCGAAAAACAAAGTAAAATCCAATCACAAGGAACAAATAGCATAAACTAAAGGTTCAAGAGATAGGAAGATTAAACTGATAGAAGTCGAAGACTTTTTGTCCACACGGTTCGGCTTAGTAGCCTCTACTTCCGTGCTCGGTTAGTACCCCGAGAATTTCCACTATAACCGATCTTCTTCCGGGTGAAGATCAAACCTCTACAAGTGTATTCTTCTTACACACTCTTACAAGTATTGAATCTCTCTCAATACTCACACAAGATTTTCAGTCTTCCTATCTTAAGACACAAACGTCTCTTAATGTTTGAAAGAAAAGATTTGGCGAGTAAGACCAATGTACAATAGCTCTCAAGTGTATGAATATTACAATTTAAGCTCACACTAAGATATATCAAATTTGATCAACAAAATATAGCTCAAAATAAAGATGATTAATCAAAAAGAAATGTTCTTGAATCTTTGAATATTGAATGTAGATGAATAGAATAGTGTAGGAATGATTCAATAATGTTAAAATAAGTCTTAGATGGTGTATATATAGTCTAGGACACCATATGGCAGTTTGGAAGGAGTTAGTAGAAGTTTGGTACCAAAAGTGGTAAAAAATCTGAAATCCAACGGCTAGTTTCTGGGTCATCAGTTGACTGAGCAAGGCTCATCAGTTGACTGAGTGGCCATCAGTCGACTGAGCAAAGCCCATCAGTTGACTGATGGTGTACATTGGTCTGCTGCCATATTAAGCAAAAATGCCATTTTTCACACTTTTGCAATTTTTCTTGAAAATCAATTTTGAAGATTGGGGATACATAAATATGAGTTTCTAAGACTTCTAAAATGAAGAGAGCTCCATAAAGAGTTTGATTAGTATTTAAATTGAATTTGTTTCAAAAATGGTTTTTTCCAAAAATAAGATTTTTGAAGGAAACTTGATTCAACTTTTGATTTGATCAATCTTATAATATTGAAACATTGTATGAGCTATTATGATGATTAAATAAGAATCTTTACAAGGAAACTAAAGCACTCACTCACATATGCAATAATGAGTCTTCGATGGCTTTGTTTGTTTCTTCGTTTCTCTTCTTCCTTGGCTCATTATACTTTAGAAATCTCATTGAGGATGTATTGACCAAGAGTTTTGTGAGGTGTAAGACTTTGATTGTGCAATGCTTTGTAGATGAATGATCTTTGATTCCGGCTTGTCGGTTAAGTCCACGTATGATCAAATTTATTGTGGCTATAACTTAAAACATCAACTTAAGTTAAATTACACGTGATTAACTTTATTGTTATTATCAAAACAATATTAGTGACTTTCAAGTCAACAAACGTGTCAAAAAGAGCCAAAAACCTAAAACGGGCCAAAAAACAAGTGGGGATCGATCCTCATCATGTTAGGCTGCTTCTTCTTTTGCTCATAACTTTTTGCTCTGAATTCCAGTTGACACACCATTTTTGCCTACACATAGGTAATTTAATTATCTACAACTTATCTCTGGAGATTTCTTCAAATTCTCATTTTAGAAAAAATTTGATCAGCTACAACTTCGACCTTTTTACGATAGTTATCGGTTTTGCTCGAAAACTTTCGAAGTTGATTCGATTGAGCTTGTTTCCTCTTTGGATCATTCATGGACACTTTCATTCACTTCATTCATGCTTGGGGACTTGCTTTTCTCTTCTTGATGGTGCTTTAAGGGTAATTTGTGGAGTTTTTCTCTCCTCGGGCCTCGGAATGGATTTTGACTTCTTTTTTGAACCTTTTTCTTGCACTTTTTCGCTTTGAACATTTTAACTTGCATACAACTTCAGTTGGTTAACCACTTTAGGCCTGGAAAATGGCTTAGTAACATAGAAATACATTGTATTGCTTTCTTTTGATGCTTAAACTAGATTTACATGCAATTTTCGATTTTAGATGGTAATTAGAAGCTAATTAAGCCTTGTTTAAAGGTTTAGAAATGAAATTTTTGGGCTCAATCAGTATTCCAAGTTGGTTTTTGTGTAGACGAAACATATAACTCCAAATCATTGTTCTAATAAGCTATTTATAACATATACAGGCTATTTGAACCATCAATTTGATGAAACCAACAAAACCCCATCATTCACATGTAGACCCATTTAGAATAATTATGGTTTTGTCAAGAACAAGAGATGAAATCATAGTGTATTAATAAGAAGTTTAAAAATAGGTTTTAGTATGAGATTCCTACCTATTTGTAGTTAGAAGTCCGAATTTGAAGGCTAGCTTGAGCTTTCTCCTCAACAACACCAAGCCCTAAAAGCTCCACCAAGCTCCAATGGAGATTAAGAAAGAAGATGATGAAGAAGGAGATGAAATTTGTTGGATTAGCTCCTTGATTCTTGAATTAATTTAAGCAATCTCTTAAAACCCCTCAAAATCCACCACCAAATAGGCTCTCAAGCCCCCCTCTCTCTCTTGGGTTATTGAGTTAACAGTGTGTGTTTTTGGTGCGTTTAAAGGGTAATAAATGGCTTAAATTTTGGGGCTGCCAAGTGGATCAATCTAGCATATACCTGGATTGATTTAGGATTTTTTGCTCACTTTGGATCTGGAGCATTGCTCGTAATCCTCTCATAACTTTTCACTCGAAACTCCAATTTGGGTGATTATTATGTCCATAGAAAGGTAATTCAAAGATTTACAACTTTACAAGAGGAAGTTTTCCCAAATTCTTGATGGATTAATCCTAGAAATTCGTAGAAGACAACAGTCAGCCATCAAGTTACAATACAATCAAATTTTATTAATCGGCTCACTTCGCACACTGTTTTGACTAACGAGTGGAATGAAATGACTTTTGATCAAAACATGAAAGTTTTAGACAGGAATGAAATGAAGAAGTGGCCGTAAATAGGGAGTCATTTGGACATCGGATGGAGAAGTTATGGCCTCTCAAAGTTAGCCAAAAATTAACTTTTTTGAAAAGTTCAAAATGCGTGATTAACTTCTCGTTTGGGCCACCCAAGTAACGAAATGATTGTTCCCACAAACTTAAGATACCTAATATGACATTCTAGAAGTGTCAAATCAAACACGACAGGTTTGGAACCCAATGTTCGCTCTTTAACGAAGATTTATCCTTAATCGGGCTTAAGAAAAAGATTCTCACAAATATTGGGTACAGGGTATTACAATCTCCCCTCTTTAAGAAATTTCGTCCTTGAAATTTACATGGGAACGTCTATGACTAGAGCAATCATCAAATCGAGGATTGATTAATATCCATTTTTCCTAAAAATTAACAATGGGTGGACTCCTCGGCACGTACACATGGCCTTCTTAGAACAATCCTGATGCAACTTTTCTAGTTCTTAAAGATGTCAAGCAATTGAGATGCTAGTTTAAAAGATCTAACAAACGTTCATCTAACGTTCCAGACCAAACACAATTGATTCTCAACGCGCATTTCACGCGTCATGGAGTTCACTTTACCAAGAATGTACCTCACTGGCGATTTTCTAGATTAGATAGGCTATAACTTTACTTTGCAGCTCTATATGACCCGAGATGTGACTTATACATCGTAGTTAAGGGAAATGAAAGGGTTATTGGTGTTCAACCACTAAGATAGAGTTTTGAGTACTAAATTTTTTCATTCGATTCGCACTACATTCTTTCTACGTGATGGAATAGCAATTAAGAATTCAAGCAAGAGAGTCATAAGTGAGAAAAAACAGAGAAACTATACTGATTACATGATTAACTAGGTTTCATAGACTTGGTGTAGTTAACCCTTATGGTTCATCATGTGGGTGTAATCAATGAATGCGAGAGATCAAAAACCCTCACTACTGACTCCTACTAATGTGGTGGATCACAAGTACCTTAATGTGGTGGATCCGAGTTTCTTCCCTTGTCTTCACTTCGGCTAATGCATTGGGTGATGCTACTTTGTGCGAATAACATGAGCCTTTGGGTGGCGACAGTTAAATATTGGCCCACAAACCTTAGCAATTGGTAGTACTTTTCTTTTAAAGAGGGGAGATGACCAAATCTTTCTCAAGTTGTGCATTGTTTGACAAATTTGAGTTCCGTAGGAATCATATGGGAATGAATCATTTCTCTAGGCGTTCGAATAGTCGATTTGAGCATGTGTACTTCATGTATCGCATTTCGGATGGACATGATGTGATTTTAGCAGTGACAATGCAATGGTTGCGTGACCGATGGTTATGTCGGTTGATTTTTGTATAGCCATGAAACTTCTGTTATTATATAGATGGATCTTCCTATCTTGATAGGACTTTGGGCAATAACATTCTTAGACTTGATGGTGATTAATTTGCGTTGTGTAGCGAATCTTAATTCTACCTCGAATTTGTTGGTTCGGACAAATAGGTTCCAATAGCTTAACCACATTTGCAAGGGTGGTTGTTTTGCATTTCGGATGGGGAAAATGAAAATTGAGGTAGTGATTGCGTATCTTAGTTCTACGCAGCTACAAAAACCTACTAAACCTTAGAATTTGTCTTGTATATTTGATTTGAGTTGTACGGTATAAAGTTAAAGAATTTACTTTGAATTGTATAATTAAGTTATATTCGGAGTTTTAAATAAGTTGTACAAATTAATTAACTATTTTACTAAAACATGGTTAGACTATGGATAAACTTTTCTTCAATTATTTTGTGTTTATTTGAGAAATGATTTGATAAGTATCGTTTAAACAGGTTTTGGTTATTCGTAAAATAGAGAAGACCATGCCGAATGTTTGTAGAAATCGAGGATACGCCTTATTTTGTTTATCTTCCTCCTTTTTTTTTAACTCATACCACTTTAAATTAAAATGAGTAATACTTGCAAATGTTTTTCCTAAATTATAAATTTTGCACCACACCCGCCGTTGTGAGTGATAGCATCCATGATTAAATGGGTCTCGGGGATCAAAATCCCCTAATGAGATTCCGAGCGTCACAATAGGATAGTATAGGATTGATTGTGTGACTTCATTCGAGCATTGCTCAGCTGTTTAAGATAATATATATGAACATGGTTAACTCCCATACTAAAACGTATGGAAAGTTTGGGGCTTCACAATCACATAGCGATAAATATGCTAATTTAGAAGTTTGCGCTGTGAGTGGTGCTACAAATTTGGAATAAGCAATGTGAATGCTCTTATGTAATTAATTAAACACTAAACTTTGGCGCGATGATTTGTTTTGGATTAGGAGGGTGAAATGTTCAATAGACTGCCAGCAAAAGACAAACAACGGTATATTTATGAAACAATCAAACCATGCGATGAAGTTGGTGGTGGAGGAGTTTTCTATATTGGTAAGTTGGTGGTGGAGGAGTTTTCTATATTGGTGAAACATCCGGCTCGAGTACTGAAAACCTGAACTACCGATGCGGTGAAGTCAGAGGTCATCAAGACCTGAATCACATTTGTAAGGTACACATTGAGAAATCATTTTTTTTATCTTGTTGTCAACATCTTTATTAACTTCTACAAAAGTTGCAAAATGAAATGATCAGTAGATTGTTGAAATATTCTATTTTAGAGTTTGGGTGGGAATAATATGCATTCTTGGGTGGGGTAAAAACAGTTTTAACTATGAAACCACATTACCACACGAGATTTTAATTATAACACAGCATGTGTGTCAGGTGTTCTATGTTAGAATGCTAACCTGCGAGTCTCTTGCTCTTAATTTGGTGCACAATCATTTTCCATTTGATTATGAAGCTATGCAGAAATCAATTGAAGCTCTACAGAAATCAACTGAAGCTATGCAGAAATCAATTGAAGCTAGACAAAAGTCGAATGAGGCTGCTATGAAGCAAAACATTGATACTAAAAAAGTCAATGATGAGCATGTAAGTGACATGCCCAAAGGCCCTGATCATAGTAATAAAAAAGAGCAAGCAAATGATGGACTGTTTAGACTTTGCGAGGTAGGGTTAGCAAACACCGTTTCTCCCATGGGTTGTAACCCACCACCGTGGGCCACCACTCCTACTTCTCGAAGACTCTTAGGGTTTTCTGGGGCGGCTAACGCTGTTGGCTATGTGGGGACCACCGCTGCCCTCTCTCTCCGTTATACCAAACCCGGGGCCGCACGTATTTTTGCCAATATCGGACCTATAAGATGCGAGTGGGTTGTCATCATGGGATTCACTTCATACCTTCCGGGAGAGTTCCAGTGGCTGGGATATGTTGCTGCCGTGTTTTGCACTCTCGCGGTGCTTTTGGTGAATTATTAGTTTCTTGCCTGTGCCCCAACGTTTACTTGTTCATTCTAAAGGAAGGTATATGGTCGAATAATTTATTACCTCGGATCTTTGTCATCGTGAACAATTACGGCATGTTGCCATTTATTAATGTAGTGCATCTCGATCTTTTTGTTTTATTCTTAGTCTTTCGAGATTGTGTCATACTTCCATTAGTTGATCGCATCCTCTTTATTCTTCTAATAAGTAGGACTTGACTCCTTTAGCTCCACTTATCATTCGACCCAATCTCGTTCAATACGATCTAATTAAAGAATTAAATGTACATGAGTTTTTTCATAAAAAAGATGATATGATCTCTATAATGAATAGATTATCTCCATAAAATTTTATTAAAAGATTCAACTTATAAGTGGGTGTGATGATCATTTAAAACTAGAATAGTCAAAAATAAATATAAATATCAATATTTTTATAAAAAAGTTTCTTTTGGTTTGAATTTTTTATGAGATTTTCTTAAGATGATCTACTCATTGTATAGATCATTTTCACCAAATTTGATGAAAAAACTCATTTCTTAAGATGATCCCATTAGATGGAATAGAACCAAAGTGGGTATCAGAGAGAAGTCAAGTCCTAATAATTAGTAGGTATCCAATTCAGATCTCATGGACAAAGTATTAATCCCTAGTTCTTGATGGACGTAGACTGGAGTAATTTATGATTGATTGGAGTCCCGTCCCCCTCTAAGACTAAGCTATATTCATCGATTAGTGCCTTGGCACGCTGCTACCCAGTAAAATGGCACATAAGGATCCAAAAAGAATATTAGTAGTTCTAAATATAAAGCACACAAAAATCTTTGTTGCGACATAATTGTTAGTTTCGGTAAATATTTTTTTTCCATAAGATAATTAAGGCACAAAAATTTACGATAGAAAATAAGTTATTGTTCAAGAGACCCTATCTCATATGCATTGGTGCTTACACACTAGTGCCCCACGCGCGGAAATCGAGATGGAGAAGACGTTAATGTTATTTTCTTGTTTCTTCGATCAAACAATAGCTCTCTCTCTCTCTCTCAAATACAAGAACCCCAAACCCAGCTCCATGGTACCTCCCTCTCTCAGAAATCTCCATTTCCCTCTCTCTCTCGGAAACCCAGCTCCATGGTTCCTCCTTGTCTCAGAAATCCAACGACTTCCATTGCTCTCTCTCTCTCACTCTAAAATCTTAGTGTTACAATTTCAACATGCCGTGCGGAAAGTTCCTCCATCTTTCATTAATAGATATCAAACATTGTACTACCTCCAATACTCCAATTAAGAGATTTGGTGATTGGCAATTGGAATAATTCAAGTGACATTGTAGTGGAACTTCCATAAAAACTGTGAAAACAAGTGTATTCGTCTTCATCACCAGCAATGACTATGCAAAACTTCAAACAAAAGTTTCTTATCCCAATTATGATACGAACCACGCCAACAATGTGACGAAACCCGTAGCGAAGACGGTCCTAAGATCGTTTCTATAATCAGAATGGATGGAAAACCTTGACCCTTTTGCTTATATGGAAGCAAGAACCTTGGTATAAGGAATAATTATGGATGGGGAAATCGCGACCCAACACCTATAAAGAGATGCGAACCTTGGTATATTGAAGACGCCACAATTGGATATGGAAGAGCCGATTGATAAGTCGGATGTGAACGCCACGGAAAATTCCGATAAGTTCGAAAGTTCTTTAAGAACCAAGAGAATTAAAAACTCTCAAATTTTATTAATGAAAACTCACACTTGATTCCCCAAATGGAATGGGATGGGGAGGTATTTATAGTTGTTACAAAATACATCCAATGGTCTACATTCAATCCCACCAACTATGATCTAAGGGCTCATATTTATTCTCACCTACTTCGAGTGACATAAGCAATGACATCACTAAAGACTTATGTAAGCAATGACATCATACTACAAGTGACATAAGCAATGACATCACTAAATACGTATGTAAGCGATGACATCATCGATGCATGATGTAAGCAATGATATCATCAAGTACATGACAAGATACTAATTTTAAAACATAAAATAATATAATTTTTAATTCTTCAAGTTTTTCCACTTCGGCTTTCTTTATCTTGAACTTCCATGCTCTATCCTTGAATCTATGGGTATTTAAGCCTTCATTCAACAATTCATAATACTCCTGGATTGAATTGAATGGAGGGTTAGGCTGGATCACATCAAATTACTCTAATCTATGAATAAACTTTTTACGATATTATTCAATTTTTAGGTTGTAATTGAATTTCATGATATTAAGTATACCTTTTGTTATCTGTTGGACTACCCCGATTCGAACAATAGCATTGCACTAATAATCAGCCCAATCGAAACAAAGAAAATCAACCCAACTCAACAACAGCAACTATATCAAGCATACAAAAATCTCAAACCAACTCGAAAACAACAACAACAACTATATTTCAAACTCCCAAATTCCAAGCCCTATATGTCGAAAATACAAGAGTGAGAGAGAGAGAGAGGGAGATGGAGTCGGTAGGATTTTAAAGATTTTCACAGTTGTTTACGTCGGATTTTAGAGAGAAAGAGAGGGACATTGAGGTCGCGGATTTCTAAGAGAGGGAGGGACCATGGAGCTGGGCTTTCGAGAGAGATAAAGGGAGATGGTGCCAGTTGGATTTCTTTTAGAGATTTTGTGACGCCCTGAGTGATGAGTACTCCCTTGTGTGGAGGAATGGTAGCTCGAGCGATGAGTACTCCCTTATGTGGAGGAATGGTAGCTCAAAGGGGGCATCCCACACCGGAAGTTGGGGGATCCTTGGAGACCCATATAAGTAAGATATGGTCGCTAATTAAGTACGAGGCCTTTTGGGAGGCTCACTGGCTTCGGATCCCATGAGAACTCCGAAGTTAAGCGTGCTTAGACCAGAGCAATCCCAGGATGGGTGACCCCCTGGGAAGCTGGTCGTGAGCTCCCAGAAACAAAGCAGTGAGGGTAGATGTCCTGGGGCTGAGGCCTGTCTAGGACGCTACCCAGAGCGGACAATATCGTACTGAGGTGGGACCGGGTCGTTACAAATGGTATCAGAGCGGACCCCACAGAGTACGGTGTGTCGACGAGGACGTCGATTCCCTTGGGGGGAAGGATGTGACGCCCTGAGTGATGAGTACTCCCTTGTGTGGAGGAATGGTAGCTCGAGCGATGAGTACTCCCTTATGTGGAGGAATGGTAGCTCAAAGGGGGCATCCCACACCGGAAGTTGGGGGATCCTTGGAGACCCATATAAGTAAGATATGGTCGCTAATTAAGTACGAGGCCTTTTGGGAGGCTCACTGGCTTCGGATCCCATGAGAACTCCGAAGTTAAGCGTGCTTGGACCAGAGCAATCCCAGGATGGGTGACCCCCTGGGAAGCTGGTCGTGAGCTCCCAGAAACAAAGCCGTGAGGGTAGATGTCCTGGGGCTGAGGCCTGTCTAGGACGCTACCCAGAGCGGACAATATCGTACTGAGGTGGGACCGGATCGTTACAGATTTTCACAGTGGTTTCCGTCGGATTTTAGAGGGAGGGACCATGGAGCTGGGTTTATGGTTCTTGTATTTGAGATTGAGAGAGAGAGAGAGAGAGAGAGAAAGAGAGAGAGCTATATTGTTATTTGAGAGAAAGAGAGCGCTATTGTTTGACCGAAGAAATAAAAAAATAACACTAATGTTTTCCGTGTCTCGATTTCCATGCACGAGGCATTGGTGCGTTCGCACCAGTGCGTATGAGATAGGCTCTCTATTGTTCAAACAAGTGTGTATTTTGAAAACCGAGGGAAATGTTTGTTTTTTCCTTGTTTTCCTTTATTCGACATAGGATTAATATAAAACCTAACATAGGATAATACATTGATAGTTTTGCTTTTGCTCTTGGGTTTGGGACGAAAGTGCATCCAAGTTTTGTATTATTGGGTCAGAACATAGATGGGTGTGATTTACCACACAAGCACTAATTGACTTGAGTCAGGCATGGGCTTGCTTTGTGTAATAATATATCCTTTTTGGACAAAAAACTTTTAGAAATTTTCTTTATTATATGAAATTAAATTTGAATATTTGAAACCTAATTTGACTCAATGTTTTGGCCGCTCATAATGCATGAGAACCCCAATTCTCTCCCACTACACATATTCTGATCACCCGTTTCAACGTTAATATATATATATATATTCGTCTCCACAAAGCTCAAGATTCAAGGCATTATAAACAATAGCTTTTCACATAGCCCAAGGCATTATATCCATATACTTTAGCCTCCTACAAAGCCTGAGACCCAAAGGCATTAATATACCAGCCTCCTACAAAGCCCAAGGCCCAAGGCATTATATACAATAGTCTCCCACAAAGCTCGAGACCTAAATCATTATATACAATAGTATCCCATGTAAGGTAGTACACTCACCTTAAAAGTTCACACTAGCCAACATGAAAATCTACTTCCGTTGAGCCGTAGAAGTAGTAGCTCATTTACCTATCAATTCAAATCAATTAGTAGTCCAATCTGATACGAACCACGCCAACAATGTGACGAAACCCGTAGCGAATACGGTTCTAAGATCGTTTCTATAATCAGAATGGATGGAAAACCTTGACCCTTTGCTTATATGGAAGCAAGAACCTTGGTATAAGGAATAATTATGGATGGGGAAACCGCGACCCGACACCTATAAAGAGATGCGAACCTTGGTATATTGAAGACGCCACAATCGGATATGGAAGAGCCGATTGATAAGTCGGATGTGAACGCCACGAAAAATTCCGATAAGTTCGATAGTTCTTTAAGAACCAAGAGAATTAAAAACTCTCAAATTTTATTAATGAAAACTCACACTTGATGCCCCAAATGGAATGGGATGGGGAGGTATTTATAGTTGTTACAAAATACATCCAATGGTCTATATTCAATCCCACCAACTATGATCTAAGGACTCACATTTATTCTCACCTACTACAAATGACATAAGCAATGACATCACTAAAGACTTATGTAAGCGATGACATCATACTATAAGTGACATAAGCAATGACATCATACTACAAGTGACATAAGCAATGACATCACTAAAGACTTATGTAAGCGATGACATCATCGATGCATGATGTAAGCAATGACATCATCAAGTACATGACAAGATACTAATTTTAAAATATAAAATAAAATAATCTTAATTATTCCGAGGCTTGAATTGTTGAATTCCAGCCTAAAACTCGAGACAAATGATCAACACCTTCAATGGGCCTCCATGAATTATCTTGAGCCCATGTTGCTTCAACACCTTCAATGGGCCTCCATGAATTAGCTTGAGCCCATATTGCTTGAATAAGCCCATTAAGCGCTTCTTTGAATTTCTTTGCACGAGCTCTTGTAATCGGCCCTACGGGAACTTGAATTGGATCTGAGCATCTTTCAATTCGTATGCTTGAGCCTGTGCTAGCTGCATCTTCATCATTCCCCCCTCTTGAAAAGGATTTGTCCTTAAATCATCACCTACAGAGAAAGGACTTAAATCGGAAATGTTAAAGGTAGTACTTACATTGTACTCCCCTGGTAATTCAAGCTTGTAGGCATTGTCATTGATGCGTTCTAACACTTGAAATGGTCCATCTCCCCTTGGAAGAAGTTTAGAACGCCGATGCTCCGGAAAACGTTCCTTCCGTAAATGTAGTCAAACCCAATCTCCTGGTTCAAACACTATCTTCTTGCGCCCTTTGTTGGCTTGTTGAGCATATTGTTCTGTCCTCCTTTCAATGCTTAGTCTTGCTTTCTCATGAATCTGTTTTACAAGTTCAGCTTTCTTTTTGCCATCTAAGTTTACTCGTTCACTCAGAGGTAGAGGAGTTAAATCCAAAGGAGATAATGGATTAAAACCATAGACAATCTCAAATGGTGAATACTTAGTAGCAGAATGAACAGATCGATTATAATCAAACTCAACATGTGGCAAACAATCCTCCCATAATTTCAAGTTCTTCTTAATGATAGCACGCAACAAAGTAGACAAAGTTCTGTTCACAACTTCAGTTTGACCATCAGTTTGAGGATGACAAGTAGTAGAAAACAATAACTTGGTGCCTAACTTTCCCCACAAAGTCTTCCAAAAGTAACTCAAGAACTTTGCATCTCTATCAGAAACAATTGTCCTAGGCATGCCATGCAACCTAACAATTTCTTTGAAGAACAAATCGGCTATATGAGATGCATCATCTGTTTTATGACATGCAATGAAATGTGCCATTTTTGAAAACCTATCTACCACCACAAAAATCGAATCTTTCCCCCTCTTAGTCCTAGGTAAACCTAAAATGAAATCCATAGAAATATCAGTCCAAGGTTCACTAAGTATAGGTAACGGGTGTACAAACCATGGGGTTTTAGCTTAGATTTAGCTTGTTTACAAGTGATACACTTCTCACAGATTCTATCCACATCACGTTTCATACGAGGCCAAAAGAAATGTTCATGCAAAACTCCTAAAGTCTTAGCTACACCAAAATGACCCATCAAACCCCCACCATGAGCTTCTCTAACAAGCAATTCACGCAAAGAACAAATAGGCACACATAATTTATTTTCCCGAAATAAAAAACCATTATGCCTATAGAATTTACCAAAAGACACTCTCTCACTTGCATTAAACACATCACCAAAATCAGCATCATGTGCATACAAATCTTTAATGTATTCAAAGCCAAGCAATTTTGTATCTAAAGTGGAAAGCAAAGCATACCTTCGGGACAATGCATCAGCCACCACATTCTCCTTACCTTGCTTGTATTTGATCACATAAGGAAATGTTTCAATGAATTCCACCCACTTGGCATGGAACTTGTTCAACTTTTGTTGTCCTTTCAAATACTTCAATGATTCATGATCCGTGTGAATCACAAATTCCTTTGGCCACAAATAGTGCTGCCACGTTTCTAAATCTCGAACCAATGCATACATCTCCTTGTCATAAGTTGGGTAGTTTAAGGCTGCCCCGCTTAGTTTTTCACTGAAATAAGCAATTGGTCGTCCCTCCTGCATAAGAACTGCGCCTATGCCAATACCTGAAGCATCGCATTCAATCTCGAACGTTCTAGTAAAGTTAGGTAAAGACAACAAGGGAGCATTGGTAAGCTTTTCTTTGATAAGCTGAAATGCTTTCTCTTGCTCTTTTCCCCATTTAAATCCAACGTTCTTCTTGATGACCTCTGTAAGTGGTGCGGCTATGCTACTAAAGTCTTTCACGAACCGCCGGTAAAAGCTAGCAAGTCCATGGAAACTTCGAACATTCCCCACACTTGTAGGACTTGGCCATTCTTGTATAGCGCGTACTTTTTCTACATCAACCTGTATACCTTGTGCACTAACAACAAAGCCAAGAAACACAAGCTTATCCGTGCAAAAAGTACACTTCTTCATGTTAGCAAATAACTTTTCTTTCCTAAGCACATCCAAAACAGATTTCAAATGTACTGCATGATCATCCAAGTTTTTGCTATAAATAAGTATATCATCAAAGTAGACAACAACAAATCTGCCTATAAATGTACGCAAAACATGATTCATAAGCCTCATAAAAGTGCTCGGAGCATTAGTTAATCCAAAAGGCATAACTAACCACTCATATAAACCATATTTTGTTTTAAAAGCAGTTTTCCATTCATCTCCTTCTTTCATTCTAATTTGATGATAACCACTCTTTAGATCAATCTTAGAAAATACACAAGAACCATGTAGCTCGTCTAGCATATCATCTAAGCGTGGAATAGGATGACGATACTTTATCGTTATGTTGTTAATGGCTCTGCAGTCAACACACATTCTCCACGTCCCATCCTTCTTAGGTACTAACAATACCGGAACAGCGCATGGACTCATGCTTTCTCTCACGTACCCCTTTTCCATTAATTCACTAACCTGCCTTTGAAGTTCCTTTTGTCTCCTCCGGATTGCTTCTATAGGCTGGTCGATTTGGAATGGTTGCACCAGGCACGAAGTCAATTTGATGTTCAATTCCTCGAATTGGAGGTAACCCATGTGGTGTTTCCTCGGGAAAGACATCTTCATAATCCTGCAAAAGAGATACAATAGAACTAGGCAAAGTAGAGTTAAGTTCGTTAGTGTTTAAAAATGCCTCTTTGTACAAAAGTACAATCATCGGCTGATTTGAAAACATTGCTCGCTTAATTTCATTGGCTTTTGCATAGAAACTCTTTTGTTTTCTCTATGATTTTTTTTCAACGGCCGAAATTTAATTTTCTTTTTCTCTCATTTTTTTCTCAGCCTCTTTCTTTTCATCACTCTCTTTTTTTGCATCACTCTCTTTTTGCAGCCTCACTTGGTCTTCATAAATTTGCTTTGGCGACATTGGGACAAGAGTAATGGGTTTTTGATTGATTACAAAAGAGTATTTGTTGGTGAAGCCATCATGCTTAACTCGCCGATCAAATTGCCACGGTCGGCCTAATAATAAGTGTCCAGCTTGCATTGGAACCACATCGCATAAAACTTCATCTTCATATTTTCCAATGCGAAATGAAACTAACACCTGCTTATTCACCCTTACTTCACCACTATCATTGAGCCATTGCAACTTATAAGGGCGGGGATGCTTAATTGTTGGCAGCCCTAACTTGTCCACTATTGTACTGATACGAACCACGCCAACAATGTGACGAAACCCGTAGCGAATACGGTCCTAAGATCGTTTCTATAATCAGAATGGATGGAAAACCTTGACCCTTTGCTTATATGGAAGCAAGAACCTTGGTATAAGGAATAATTATGGATGGGGAAACCGCGACCCGACACCTATAAAGAGATGCGAACCTTGGTATATTGAAGACGCCACAATCAGATATGGAAGAGCCGATTGATAAGTCGGATGTGAACGCCACGAAAAATTCCGATAAGTTCGATAGTTCTTTAAGAACCAAGAGAATTAAAAACTCTCAAATTTTATTAATGAAAACTCACACTTGATGCCCCAAATGGAATGGGATGGGGAGGTATTTATAGTTGTTACAAAATACATCCAATGGTCTACATTCAATCCCACCAACTATGATCTAAAGACTCACATTTATTCTCACCTACTACAAATGACATAAGCAATGACATCACTAAAGACTTATGTAAGCGATGACATCATACTATAAGTGACATAAGCAATGACATCATACTACAAGTGACATAAGCAATGACATCACTAAAGACTTATGTAAGCGATGACATCATCGATGCATGATGTAAGCAATGACATCATCAAGTACATGACAAGATACTAATTTTAAAATATAAAATAAAATAATCTTAATTATTCCGAGGCTTGAATTGTTGAATTCCAGCCTAAAACTCGAGACAAATGATCAACACCTTCAATGGGCCTCCATGAATTATCTTGAGCCCATGTTGCTTCAACACCTTCAATGGGCCTCCATGAATTAGCTTGAGCCCATGTTGCTTGAATAAGCCCATTAAGCGCTTCTTTGAATTTCTTTGCACGAGCTCTTGTAATCGGCCCTACGGGAACTTGAATTGGATCTGAGCATCTTTCAATTCGTATGCTTGAGCCTGTGCTAGCTGCGTCTTCATCACAATCTCACCTCAATATACACATTTATATATGTACAATTGTTTTCCACATGTGTACAATGAATAATGCCTATGCACAATTTGATACACAAAGCATTTTAACCATTCAAACTATGTGCTGTCTCTACATAGACCTCAAACTAGGGAGTCACCATGGTCTAATCATCCACAAATTTATGTAGTAGTTGTATAACATGTATATGAACAAAATTTTAGCTTAATCTAATGGCTAAATTAAGAGATATATGAAAATAGTACAACAAAATATGTTGTCCAGATTGCACAACAGTGAAAAAGGGTTAACTTTGGTGATTAAACTGTACTAATGGCTATGAACTAGGTTATGATCCATACATTTATAGAAAGCTCAGTGTGTCTACTTTCAAACCCAATTTACGGTTTTCAATTCAGAGTTCTGCACAAAGAGTTATATCCATTTTAAGACACGTACACAAAGTTGTCTACTAATTAAAAGCAATTTCAAAGATTTCAACTCTTTTTTGATACAAATCAAACATACAACCCTTATAACTTTAAACCAACATCATTTAACTATTTTTTTAGCTTATATAACATCTTTTTCATCGATTAAAATTGACACAAATCAGGTTGAATCAACTCCACCATGAAAACCCTTAAATACACCAAGAACACACGTATACATGTATGTTCTTCTCTTCTAATCTACCTTTTCAACATGTAAATAAAAAAAGCATGTAAAATAAATGAAGAAAACATAAAGGACATAATTTACTAACCAATTCTTCATTTTCTATGCTTTTTCTTCAATTTTCTCTTATCTTTTCTTCTTCCACCTCTTTTCCTCTCTATTTTTTCTATTTTCACCATGGGGTTCTCTCTCTCTTAATTATGTTGGCTTTCCTAATTTCCTAAACGTGCATTTAGTTTGAGTTTTTGTTCGTTCTTGAAATTCAAGATGATAATTTTACATTAAAAAATTTGAGCTTCATTAACTTATGATTCAACTTCTTGACAGGCATGCATAAAAGACTTCTAATGTTAATTTTCCATTTTAAATTTCAAGAACAAACAAATAGTCAAAGCAAATGAGCATATGGGTTGCATGTTCATGCTACTTGTATTTTGCATATTAACTTGATGCAAAATTAGGGATTTCACTTACCCGCTGGTTTTTGTAAGTTTACCCACAATAAACAATTATTGTAGTAAATAAACTACCTAATTATATCCAATTTAACTATCGCTATTTTCATTTTCTTAAAGGGAAATTAAAAATGTTTTCAATTTAAATTTGTAAAGGATGGATAAAAAGAGTTTTGATACTTGGCTTGTTTCGATCTAGGCCTCGAGGGATACTACAGAATAAATAAATAAATAAATAAAGAATGTACCAATCCTAAGGATCCATATAATTGTGGATGCAACATAACAATAGAAACATTGGACTTGCCAGAAGATCGATCCAGATTAAAGATAAAATTTAAATTACTGTTTTTATGAAAAATAAATTATATCCATTTCTTTTTTGTGAATATAAATTTACAAGGCAAAATCGAAAAGATAAAAATTACTTGTTGCTTTTAAGTTAACCCACAATAATAATTATTGTGCTAAGTAAATTGCCTAATTATATCCAATTTAACTATCGCTTTTTTCATTTTCTCAAAGGAAGATTAAAAGTATATATTTTCAATTTAAATTTGTAAATGATGGATAGAAAGAGTTTTGATATTTGGCTTGTTTCGATCCAGGAAAACTACATAATAAAAAACAAAAATAAAGAATGCACCAATTATATGGATCCATATACATGTGGATCGATCCAACATAACAATAGAAACATTTGTGTTGTTATGAAAGGGATTAAAATATTTGGTTCGAAGTTCGACTTGTACACTGCACGAGCTCCTGACCTGCTACCGAGCTTGGCACACAAGTCCATCAAAGCCATTCAAGGCCTAACACGTGGCAACAACAGCATGAAAGTATGGCCGCCAACACGTCCCATGACTAGTAACAACCAACATCCGCCATTTTATCCACTTCTCCTAATCATGGAAAGTGGAGTCTATCACATTATAACGGCTAATTAGTTCCTTGTATATGTAAGAGGAACTAGTTCTTGACAATTCAGATCATCAAAAAATTCACTAAGAATTACTAGAATCACTCTTTGTAATTATTTTCGCCCTTATCAGTAAACTATAGATCAAATTCATCACCAAAGGTGAAAATTAGACATACCATGCATTGGCCAGGAGATCTAGCTTACAAAAAATGTGTTCTTCTTGTCCATTTTCTGATACTTACTGCGCTTAATTATCTTTATTTGTGTCAAAATTTCTTGCTCAAAGATTTGTTGACCTTACATGTTGTGAAGTTAAGCCAAAAGAACCTGGTTCAAGATTGAAGTTAACTATCGTTTTTACCAAAAATAAATTATATCCATTTTCTTTGTTGTGAATATAAATTTAGGGTAAATTATCAAAAAATACAATGTACTTTACCCATTTTTACAATTTGGGTAATGTACAATTTTTTTGACATTAGAAACATTGTACTTTATTTAAATTTTCATTTTGGGTATTTTTTTATTTTTTTTACAATTTTGGGGGTTATTTTTACCCAAAATGAAAAAATAAATAAAGTACAATGTTTCTAATGTCAAAAAAAATTGTCCATTACCAAAATTGTAAAAATGGGTAAAGTACATTGTATTTTTTGGTAATTTACCCATAAATTTATACGGCAAAATCGAAAAGATAAAAATACGACCCAACTTGAACTCTTTATCTTTATAGCAAAATCATTCATTCGGTAAAAAGTCTTAATAAAGAAGAGATAATATATGAAACATTCTCCAATTAAACACCACAAACAATCAGCGAAAAGAAGTGCTACAACAATTCATGGAAATTAGATAGCAAAGTTCCTAAAATTCTATTACATATTTTTGACTGGTTTTTCAATCTTATATTCTTCCGTGCATTATTATTACATGCCAATAAAAGGAAGGATTTGGCTCTAAGTGGTTGAAAAATTATAACTCCAATCAAATCCCGCCCATCAGCATCCGGCAGACCCCAGCATGATGATTGCAGATGCCGCAAACACAACAGAGCAAAAACAGCAGAAACGCGCTAATTTTGGCCTGCTATTATGAAGGAAAAAACTGCTGAATGAACCCGAGAATGCAAACATAATCAACACGATGAACCAGGGAAACTTCCAAGCTTCATGCTTAGAGATGAAGGTCGGGACCCGGTTTCCTTTTATTTTCTCATAGGACAGCAAGGGCAGAATTGCAGCCGCAGCCAAGGTGATCAACAGAATAATAAAATTCGCTGTGTTTTTGACGTTTCGATAAGTAGAGAGAAGTTGAATTTGTCGTAGGAAAACACTACGTAGGCTTCCTTTTTCCGAGATCTCCTCGCATGAATTTGATAACCGTTGAAACGAAAGCAACCGTGGAGACACGAAACTCGGGGGAAAGCTCAACTTAGAAATCGCCATGTTGATTGCATGAATTGCTTTAAAATCTCTAATTACCAATGGAGAAGATACCTCACCAACAAGAACAAGTTTAAGAATTTGGAAATTAGTAAAATGTGAACTACAATGATGCTTCTTCTATTCTAGAAACAGTGGGCACCACATTGAATTACTCGATTGGTTGTATTAGTAAAATGCTTAAATCTGGAATTTTTTTGAGGCCGGTTATCATTTTATAAAAATATATATATTTCTGGCATTGGATTGCGATTTAAATAAATGACGATGTTATCTAATTCAATATTTAATTTTGTCAATATTGGCAGTATTGGTAAGATGCTAAAAAGTGGACTTTTCCTCCATCCAAAAAAATTATAACAAATGCATAATGGAGATAAGTTCGATGATTTGATATAAATATATATATATATATATATTGTGTATAGAGTGATCGACGAGTATAAATATCTTTTACTAACTATTAATGCCACGTTATCTAATTCAGTTTTTTATGTTGGTAACACTTTTTTGTTTTTCTAAATATAATTTTGTAATATATTTAAATAAAATATTTACATACATCCAAAAAAAAAACATATATGAAATATTGGGGCAATCTAGTAAAAAAATTAAAAAAATAAAATAAAATAGAGGCTATTGCTTTGATATTTCTTGAGAATAGTCAATCAGCCTTGTTTTGGTATTTGAAACATAGAACAAGAATAGACTGCGATTATTTATTTATTTTTGAAATACATGCTTGTACAATTATTTTTCGCTATGCAGTTGATGATGAGTGAAAGAAAAATTAAAGAATGGTGATTAAATGTTCTTACACAGGAGCCAATGGCGAAGCCAGGAAATTGACCAACGGGAGGCGAAATTTAATCGAAAATCAAAACACACTAAATTATATTTAAAGCCATAAAATTTGAATGCAAACATAATACTATTAATAATAAAAGTTCATACAACTTAAATAACAAATGCAAACAATTATGATAAATTACAATAACACTCTATGATTTTTCATATTTTGGAAGTATTGGTAATGGTGGTGGTGAAAAATGGTGTAGATAAAGAGAGGTTTGAGAGGAAAGTGAAGAAATGGAAATGGTGAATGGTGAAAGTATTGAAGCAGCGGCAGCAAAAGAAGAAGAAGAGAAATGAGTAGCAGCACCTTTTTAGTTAACTAGGTTTAATATTTACAAACTGTTCCTTAAGTTTCTGTATCTTACATTTAGCCTCTTAAGTTTATTTTTATACACATAAGTCCCTAAAAATTTAACAAAACACCCCAACCCAAGGAGGGGCAGTTCCCCCCCCCCCCCCCCACACACACACACATAGCTTTGCCAGTGACAGGAGCGAAACTAGAAATATTTTTTTGATAGAGCATTTGGATTCGACATGTGTATAGATAAAAGTTTAACGATCATTGTAAATACAATTAATTTTTTTAAAACTAAGTCTAGGTAATTGAATTGAACATGTACACAAGATAATACATGTAATATTGGTAAGTGAAAGGTACTATGAAATTTTCTGTTGGTCTCAAAGTAACTAGGTGAACAAAAAATAAGTGAAAATAAGGTCATAAACGATATGAGTTCAGACAAACAGATGGTTGTTCAAGCTTGAATTCATTACATTGAGAATGGCTGGCTCAAACAATTTATGAAAAAAAAATGTAAAACTCAACATGGCTATATAAGTAGGAGAGTGTCACCACATAATAACGATCCTTCCTTTTAATATATAACCCCACACTTATGGGCCTAAAAGTGTTTAGATTAGGGACAATATCGTCACAGTTGGTGCCTTGGGCCTGACACATGTACCAGTGAGCACAACAATTGGTATCAGAGCTCAATGGTGAATTTACGCACTTATAGAGTAGAATCGGTAGTTGGACTCGGTGGAGTTAGGAAAAACTTCATAGAGCCTAAGGTGATGAGTCGCTACAAAAAGCGTTCAGGTAGTTGAACTCAATAGAGCCTATTGTGGAGTTAGACTCGAAGAAGTTGGGAGTAGAGCCAAAGGTGGACTGATTATAAGTAGTTGGGAAAGTGTCAGCACCTAATAACAAGGCCTTTTCAAATAAAATCACACACTTGTGGCGCAAAGTGTGCAAGTTTGACAAAAATATCGTTTATGTGTGCGCAGACCCGGGGGGGTGGGGGGTGGGTTTGGTAACCTTGGCTTCACAATCGAATGCCGAATGAGGTTCTAATCATACGATATCAAGTTGAGCTTGAATAACTTGTTGCTTGTTTTACAGCCCTAAGTGAAAGTGAGAAAAAGAGGACGGGTCATGCACTAAAATAAATAAATAAAATATGTCTTGATAAATTTGACTTCATCCGCCATTGCATTTAGACGAATATCTTTCTCTGCCTAGAGTTGCCGACCTTACTTTTTTTGCCTTTCCAGTTTTAATTCTCAACATTTTCATAATCAACTTGCGCACTGGTAGATTTTGTAAAGGAACTGAATCAATGACGCAGTTAGACAAAAAGAGTACTATAGATTGGTTTTCCAATCTCAAGCATGAGGTCTAGTTATCTCTTTAATAAGTACATATTTTGTTTACTTATTACGCATGCATGATTTTGTTTGTTATTTCTTCGATCTAGATAGCTATATATCCTTCGGTTCAATTAATATTGTTTTGTTCGTTCTTTTTATTTGCCTATCTTGATCAGAAAAAGTACATTTGTCGGGTTTGAGTTTTAATTTTCTCAATGAATCTGATTTCTGTTAATTTATCTATCATCAGAAGGCCGAATCTTTTTGTTTTTCCGTGAAGAATGAACGACTGGTAAGACTATGTAGCGTTAGAGGAGACCAATTGATAGAGGCTCATGGTCAAATCAGGCCCGTCGATCCAGATGACAACTCGAAGGAAATTTTCGGATTGAATCCTGTGAAATCCGGGACGACAAACCAACATCTAGCACAAGTTAGTTTTTCCATTGAGTCATTTGTAGTTTTTTAATGAGGTTTAATTGAGTTTCCGCTGGTATTCATTTCAGGTACGAATATATTATGAATAAAAGAAGAAAAAAAGGCACTCAAAGTTTATGCTTAAACTAATTTTGCTCGCCCAAAATTTGCAAAAACTGGATTTTGGAACTAAAAGTTCTTAGAGTTCTAGCGGTTCCGTTAAAATTGGATGCCGCAATTTAATTTCTATAAAATTTAAAAAGTGCCAGTGTTTATTTTAAAATAAACTTTGGGAGCTAAAATACAAATTACCATTTCTAATTTTTCACTTTTGCCTACATAACTATTTTCGTATAGATTTGTTTGTATTACGTAATTAAAAATTAATCTTTGGATGAGGAGGAGGGTCTTATGAATTTTGCCTTGACTGTTAATGATGGAGGAATACCCATGTTGGGTACTGAATTCATAAAATACATATACGCTGTGAAGATAGAGGTTGTCCGAACCAGTTTCTTTTAATTTTTAAATAGCTGAACCTAATTTATTGATATGATTCTATTTTATTTATTTTTTTAAATCTGATATTTTCAAAAATGATTGACACGTTCACATTTTGGGACTGCAGTGCGTATAAGAGTATCTCTAATGGAATAACTAAAATTGAATAATCAAAATGACTTTTGATTATTCATTTAAAAGTTATTAAAGTTAACAATGTAGGCATTTTCAATGGTTATTTTTTCTCAATAACCAAATTTATGGAGTCTATTATATTTATTGACCACAAATTAATCAATTTGAATCTTGTTTCAAAAAAAAATAATGAGGGAAAGAAGATTAAATTTGAAAAGATTCTCTTTTACCCAATAAAATTAGTTGATATTTCATTTTGGTTATTGAAGAATATTGTTAACTTTGATTATAAAGGGAGTAGATTTTGCTATTGAATAAAAAGTTGCTAACATTTGATTATACCATTTGATTTTAGGATCGGATCTTAATAGTCCCAAATATGTTCTAAATTCCTAATTCTATTTAAAAATGTTGTATAGAGAGGCATTATTAAAAAGAGAAGACACTAGATTTTCTCCAAATAATGTGTTGGATTGAATCCCCCGTCCTAAAATTAGGTAATTTCAAGGTCTACCGGAAATCACTTAATTTGAGTTTTCATCGATCAACATGAATTATTATTATATTTACCATTGTTCATTTTGTGCATTGATGATGATTATTTTGACAGATTGATTGAAATAAATTAATTCAGATATCTCTCTATATACATTTTTCTGTCATGATCTTGCGATGATGACTTAGAGTGATTTGAGTTGATTAAGGCCCTATTTCGTTGTCATTTAAAACTACTTGATTCATGAAGTAGTTATTAGTAGTGTTTAGTTGCAAAAAATGAACCAATATAAAAAGTTAGGAACTAATATTGTAGTTCTTGAATTGAATTGAATGTAGGCTTTGAAGGGAGGATTGAGAGAAAATGTACAAATATCTTCTAAACATTTGACAGATTGGGCTGATGGGGTAAGGCAAGTGTGCCGGGAACTAGCTTATGCGAGGAGCGCCCGTGAGGGTACCTGGATGAGTCTTGATATCGAAAATAAGCATCATAGCCATAGCGATTATCTTGTTCCCATTGTGAGTTTCCCTTCTGCATTCTCTGATGCCAAACATAATTTTTGCTCACTTCTATTTCGCACTGTTAATTACACCTTAGTATATATCTATTCTGATTCAATTCCATTATATCTAAACCTAATCTTTCATTGCAAATATACATATAGAACATTTCACATCATTCCTTGACTTCTAGAATGATCCACATTAGAAGGATACGGCAAGTCTAAAAATGATCACATTAATAAATTGGAACAACACTGCTACTAAAACTAAACAAAAAGGGGGTTTGGGAATTTGAAATTTTATCAGGAAAAATTCTAGAACTATCCACAATATCGAAAGGTTGCAGTGAGTCTAAAAGGATCATATTAATAAATTGGAACATTGTTACTAGAACTAAGCAAAAGAGGGTTTGGGAAATGGAAACCTTATCAAGAAAAAATTGGCTCTCGTATAGGAAAATGGCTTTGGAGATTTCCCTTTGGAACAAAACTATAATTGCAAAAACAACATAATTATATTAAGTAAGATATATAAAAAAGTTTTCCATAAATTAATTAAGCCTTCTTTTAACAGTCGACCCTAATTTATTGTAATGATTCCATTTTTTTTTTTTAAATTTCAAATTTTAAAAAATGTTCGATGTGATCACATTTCATTTAGCTTCAACATTTAATTTTTATTTTTATTTTAATCTTTCAACAATCAAATTTAATGTAGCAAAGGATCGTGGAAAAAATATTACACAACGTAAATGGTTAATTCTAAAATTTGATTTGAATGGTAGTCTTAAATTTTATAAAGGGGCTTTTTTTAAAAGGACAAATCTCTTACTCTCTTTCTAATAAAGACCAATCAATTTTTAGAATTAGCTTTAAGGAATTTTTTAATTATAGACAAAATGAATTTAAATTAATTATAAATAATAAATAAATAAATTTCCAATACTACCCTTACTAAATTTAAAAACGACTTTTATAATTAAAATAAAAATTAAATATTTCACAGAAACGGATATTCAAAATAAATATCAACTACCAAACAATTTAAATTTGAATGTTAGCCAAGTCTAAATTCAATAAATATGATAAGAAAGAAATTTAAAACTTATCAACTACTTAGACCTTATCGAAATAGATATGCGGAAAGGAACATCACTCCAAAGTGTCTGATGTGAGTACATGGAGAGGATACAAACATATTGACAACAGGTGAAGAGGATTGACCACAAGAATGAAACATTCTACAAGAACCAAACATGAATCACTAAAAAAATAAATAAAAAATAAAAAATTGCATACAAAAACTTAATTTAAATTATATAAAGATGGAGAATAGAAAAGGTACGATCATGGTGATTTGAAAATAATCTGGATTGACTGAGGTGAAAATACAAACTAATGAAGAAACAATATCTTTGCGAGTGAAAAATTAAAAAGTATGATGGGAACGTATGAATCGAAATCAAAGAAATAATTATCGGGAATCTTGCATTGACCATTGTTGAACAACTAGAAAAAAGGAGGGGGGGGGGGGGGGGGGGGGGGGGGGTGGCGATGATGTAAAGAAGCAACAAGGAAGAGGAGGCTTTTTGACTTCTTGGAATAAAAAATGGGGAATCAGATTGTTTCATTGAACATGGGATGAACAAAATCCTATTGTAGAAAATAAAAATGGGCCATTAAATAAAGGTAAAGACAAAACAAATGAAGCCTAATAACAGAGAAAATAAAAGCCCCACATTTAAAAAGATGGATCAAAAAATAATTGTTATGCTCTAAAAACACCCTCGACCGATCCAAATGTTTGACATAAAGAATTGGAATATACCATTTTCAAAAAGAGAAGAAATACAATCTCAAACGTGGGTCAAATAAATTATTCTAGATACAACCCGTACTGACCCAATTCTTGATTAGATTGACAAATAAAGCAACATGTGTTCCTAATGTAATATGTTTAATATGCCCATCAACTATCAAGTAAATCTATATGTAGTCAAAAATAATTTAAAAATATGCACCTAAAATATGCCTTTTGAACTATCAACTAACATCTGAATATTTTTTTTTATTTTTTCTACACGTTATTTATGTATACACATATCTACTATTCTATTATATCTACATGTTATTTATATGTCTATTACGCTATTATATTCACATGCTATTTATAACTGTACACGTCTATTCCTCAATTATATCTACATGTTATTTATATGTCTTATAAATATGTCTACTTGTTATTATGAGATAATTGTACTTCTGACATGTTTACAAATTCAGTCTCATAGTGTTTTTGGTTAGTTTAAAACATTTTGTTCCTTTGACTTTTTTTTTTTTAAATAATTCTTATGTTTATCTTCGTGTTTGATTTTCATGTGATATGTGTTTGAATTGATTTGAATTCAATTTTAAATTTAATAATATATTTATTTTTCTTTTAATTAATATGTATGCCATAAATTTAACTAGAAGAACGTAACTTCATATATCTGATTGCTATTATAGGAGAATTGTGTCTCAGGCATATTTGCATATTCGGTCTCATATTATGTTCGATTAGATTGAGACATTTACGTTCTTTGACTTTTTTTGAATAATTCTTACGTTATCTTTTTGTTTGAATTTCTTGTGATATATAGTTGAATTGGTTTGAATTTATTTTCATTGATTTAATTTTGAATTTAATAATATATTTATTTTTCATGTAATTATCGTTAAGAATGATAATATTGGAATTCAACTTAATTAATTGAAATAATAAAATAATTAATATTTTTTCCTTGATTAAAAAAGATTATCATTCCTTACAAAAGTTATCCTTTAAACTATGTTTCTAAAAAAATGGTCTTTTATTCTAAGGACAAGCTTATAAATGTCTTTTATAATTATTTTCTATTTTCTAAATGACTAATTTAAAAATAGAAATTTTTTATATAAATATTTTTTTAATGCAGTTTTTTCAATAATTTATATATATATACATATCTTAGAAATGCTCTTGTAATGGAATATTTTATTTTAAAATAAAATAAAATAATAAGAACTGTTTATTTTGAGGGGTTAAATGGATGATTTTTTCTATAAAACTTAGATTAGGTCCATTCTATAATTTATCTCATTCCCTCTCGTGGGAAAACCATCCCACAAAGAAAAGAATTGTATAGTACAAAATAACATACAAACAGATTCATAAAAAATATAGACCCATCAAGTAGTAGATCATCTCTCCAAAATTAATTTTATCAAAAAATTAAAACAAAAATTTGGTGTAGTGAAAATGTGATACATGTGTTAATTTTTTGTCTATTGAATTTTTTTATGATCATATTATTATCTTTTAAATTTAATTTTTTTTATGAAATCTGGTGAACATAATATGTTAATTGTAAAGATAATATCCACAAATGGGCATGGAAATGGACTTTCGTTATTATTTTTAAAGTAGGAGATTTTATTACAACAATATTTCTCTCTCTCTCTCTCTCTATATATATATATATATTCAGTAAATAATTTTATAATAACTTGTCATTTTTGACTGCATTCTCACATTATGTAAGTACATATGAGGTTGCGTGTGTATATGAGAGAAAAAGTTAAAGAAATTGTTTCTTTTTTATAGATTGGGAGTATTTTGGGTAGCTTTCTTCTTTTAAATTGACCAAACAGTCAAAGACAAGAAACTACAGGTTAAGAAAAAAGAAATTGGTTCATTTTCATTATCTTTTTGTCTAATTTTGTCAAAGGAAATCTAGTTCGAGAACTGAATGGATGGATTTTTTCATGAAACTTGGTTGAAATAATCTCTATAATGATTAGAACTTCTCCACAATTTCATCAAAAAATTCAATCTAGAAAATGGTGAGATAATGATCTAAAGTTTAAACGGTCACAAATGAACAAATGCATCAAATTTTTACCACGCTTATTTCTGGATTGAATTTCATGATGCAATTTTGTGGACATGATCTATTTATTATAGAGTGATTCTTTACCAATTTTCATGAAAAAAATTCATCCGTTTAGCTCTTTAACTAGACCCTTTGAACGAGGCTGGACCGAAGGAGTAATGGAGATGAGCCAAGTCCTTGTAAAAATGGTTGTCAAAATTCAATTTTTAAAAATATTGGATACCGAAATACAATTTTGATAGAGCAACTGGGATAACTTAATTAGTTGGTAACGCAACTACCCGATATTAAGAGTACGTACTTGATTTGAGTCTCATCTGGATTGGGTGGAATTTTCGTTATTATTATAGTAAACGAGTGATATTCTTCGTGAATATGAATGTACTAATTGTAATAAGAGAGACAAGACAACGTTATTTTTGTTTGTAAGTAGGTTCATCCAGTCATTTTTTAGCCTACTAGCAAAACGTCCTCCTTTGTGTGTATGAGCTTTTACTGCTTATCAATGGAGTTAAGAATAAGAAGATAAGCCACTGACTTTTTTTTATCTTTCTCTTGCTCTAGATTCCTTAATAATAAAGCTATCCATTTCTATTTATATCTATATAGAATTAGGGTTACAATACTCCATTATGATACATGACTAAAAGCCAGCTGGGGTAAGGTGTGGGTCCCTCTGAATTAATTTTGAAATGATTTGCATTAAAGATCAGTCACTTTTATATCATACAGATGTCAGGGTTTGGTGGATTTTTTTTACATGAGCGGGTGAGAAGCGGCATGAGTAGGTGACTTCCATCATAAGTTATTAGCCTTTCATGTATGCCTCATGATGAATAAAGTTCTATCACATCCTTCCGCACGTTCTCTGTTTACCTGTGGTGTTAGTCACACGATGTGGCTAGAGGTGTGCAAAAGTCGAACCGGACCGAACGGACCAAACAAACCAGACCAAATAATAGGGTTTTTTTTTGGGGTTTTATATCTACAACGGTCCGGTTCGGTCTTGTGAAAAAAATACCCTATAAACAGGACCGAACCGATTATATATATAATATATGATAAAATTATATGTTGAACCATTTGTCCCAGCAGTTGGATTTTGTTATTTAGATCTCGAGTTCAAGCCCGGAAGCAAGCACATGGGGTAATTTTTCTTTTTTAGGAAAAAAAATGGAACTACCCCCTAAAATTCAGTCGCCAGCCAACTCCAACCCCAACCCCATCCCCTCCCCCCTCTCTCTCTTCCTAAACTAAACCCTAAATCAGTTCACACTTTACAGCCGCCACCATGCCACCGCCAGCCAACCCCAACCCTCCTTTCTTTATCTAAATCCATCCCCTCTTTCTTTCTCTTTCTTTTCTTCACAGCCGCCACCAATCACCATGCCCTTTCAAGCTTACCCTTCCTCTGTCTCAATCCATCCCTTCCATTACTCTCCCATTCTAAATCCATCCATAAATCGAACCAAAGAAACTTAGATCAAACGCTTTCATCGTTCCTCCTCGTCCAGCTGTTCCCGTCGCCAAACTCTGGCTGTCACCATTTACCCTAGACCAATTTGGACCGACCGAAACCAACCCATTTAAAGTGATCCGGTCTGGTCCTATTTTGGAAGGTTATTCGGTCCAGTCTGATCGAAAAAAATTTAAGACCGAAGTACTCAGTCCGATCGAAAAACATGGTGAACGGTCTGGTTAACCGGACCATGAACACCCCTAGATGTGGATGAGACCAAAGTACGCGAAACTCTCATCCTTCTCGGTGTGGAACTAACTTCGATGCCCAAGTGGGTCTTCGCTGACCATTTGATCGCTACATCGCCGCATCGGGTCTGGTTTGTGGGACTTAAAGTGTCAGGCTTGCCCAGTACTTTGTTAATATTTTTATGTTCCCTCAATTGCCCCCCAAGCACATAGGCTTGGCCAACGAGTTAGTTCGTGTGCTTAGACCCTAAATGATTTCCATCAGCTACGAACTGAAGCAAAACCACCATGAATGCTTGTCTTCCTGGGCAAGCCTTGAACGTATGTGGTTGGGTTAGCACACGTGTTGCGTGAGGGTTGGTACGGTGTGCCTTGATTGAAGTGATACCTACTTTTCTTGTATTAAATCCTCAATCATGGCGGGGAGGTTCCTAAGAGTATAAATTTCTCCTATGTAAGGTAGAATTCATCCTATATCCATTATTCCTCTGCCATCTTAGAGAAAAAAAAAAACCTGCCTCTAAAACCACATTCACTCTTCACAACTCAGAGCGACTTTTTCCGATTTATCGTTTATACCCTTTCTTTGGGGCATTTGTCTCCTCTTTCCTTTAATCCACCTTCATTTTTGCACCGCTACACTACCTCCAAACCCTAATTCTCCAATGGGCTAATATGCACTGTTCAGCGATGATAGGTAGAAGAGATTCTAGAAAAGCCTCCTCCCAAAAGAGCTAGAGTAAGAGGAGCACAATGGGAAAGATGATGTCATTATTAAGATGCTTGATTTTGATCAAGGTAAGTACCCCATTTATACCTCTTACTTTCTTTAGGCGAGGTTGAAGGTTCTTTCAATCGTCTTCTAATCAATTTTCTTAGGAGGACCCCCTTCATCTAATTCAGTTGGCCCCCAACATGGTCAGGACTATTATGAGGGTTCCCAAAATAAACAAACAGTTCGCCATGCAACTGAACTTATGGGTATCAAATGCTGCTACAACTTCATTTATTCCAAGTTGGGCAATAGGTGGAGCTTGATGGGTAGAATATATAAGGTCTTGCACTGGTCCTTGGCTTATGGAATTCCTACAAATATATGTATAATGATGTTGTGGTGATAAAGGGGGACGCCAAGCCCGATCCCACGGAGTAATGTATTTTTAATATGGCTGTGTTTTTAGTTTAACTTGTGTAATGTCTTTTTTAATATGACTGCATTTTTATTTTTACTTGTGTACTTTTTTTTAATATGGCTATATTTTTAGTTCCTCTTGTATAATTTCTTTTTTAATTTGACTATATTTTTATTTTTAATTGTGTAATTTTTTTAATATGACTGTGTTTTTAGTTATATTTATATGTAATATTTAATATTAAGACGTCTTATATGTGCCCCAGGTTTGAATATTTGATATTTTTAATTTTACTTGTGTGTTCTCTTTTTTAATATGACTATATTTTTTTAGTACATTTTGTGTAATATTTATGCTTGATATGTCTTATAGATGCTCCGAGTTTAATTTTTGATATTTTGTATCTACTGCAAGTCAACTTCTTAATTTTTTTAATATATATTTATCCTATGGAAATTAAAAATTACGAAAAGCTATCACTTGTATTTACATTTACAAATTTTAAAATTGAATCTTTTAAAGTTTGAATTTAAAAGCATATAAATCCCTAAAAGATATATATTCTAGCAACAACTAAATATACTTTTAGGTGAATAATAAATTTAAATTTTAAAAATGATAGGATGGGAAAAATATAAAAGAAAAATTAATAAAATCATTTATAAAATGCATATTTTGTAATTATCCACTCAATTGGACTAACTACTAATTTTTTAAATATAGTAGGTTAAATGCAAAACAATTTAAATTTTCTGGGCTAAAAACAAAAGCCGCTAAAATTAAATGTAAGTGGGCAATTTTTGACCATCATACACTGTAACAGCAGCCTTAACAGCTTTTAGAGAATTCAAGTTTTGAACCTTTTTTTAACTAAAAATTAGGTAAAATGTCTTATTACACATTGATTTTTACCAAAAATCTAATGAATAATATTTTTTTGAATGAATGGCCTATTTTTAATTGGTAATTAGTGTAAGAGGCCTATTTTGTTTTATATTTTAAATGAAGGTATTTGAATAAATTTAAATATCATTTAATTAATAAAAACATGTTATATATTACCTAAATTACTCCATCTTTATGAAATTTGTACAAAAAATATGGACTGCAAAGTTCATATTGTAGTGAAATATGGACTGCAATATGAACTTTGCACTAGAAATATGGACTGCAAAGTTTACATTGCAATAAAATATGAACTGTAATATGAACTTTGCACTAAAAATATGGACTGCAAAGTTCATGTTGCAGTCCATATTTTAATGCATATTAATATTTTTTAGTTTATTTTAAGGGTTGGAATGTCATTTTACAATGAAAAAAAAAGGACACGTCATATTATCAATAAAATAAAAAATAGGCCATTTATTTACAAAAAAATTATTCCTTGGCTTTAGTGCGAAAATCTTTCTCTAATAAGACATTTTTTTAATTGTCCCTTTTTTTAATAGTTGTCATTACCATTTTTAAACTGTGCAAATAAAAATAAATAAATAAATTAGCATCCAAACCAAAATCGAGTATAGGGTACGTAATATAGGATTGATTGTTCAGCCGTACGAGATCATATGAATACTCCTATATTAAAACTTAAACGTATGGAAAATTTGGAGTTTCACTATCATACAGAGATAAAGGGGAAGGATCTAAAGAGGACCAATTTTTTGGTCCTTAAATGTGGACCAATCATTTTGAGGGGGTAAATGAATGAATTTTTTTATGAAATTTGGTGACTATGATCTTCATGATTAGTATATCACCTCCACCAAATTTCATTGAAAAATTCAATCGGGAAGAAGGTTAACTAAAAAATTGATATATATGTGCGTTTTTAACCGTTAAAATTTAAGATGTTTAGATAACCCACTTCCCAGTTGAATTTTTTGATGAAATTTGGTGGAGATGATCTACTAATCATGGAGATCATCTTCACCAAGTTTCATAAAAAAAATCATTTGTTTACTCCTTCAAAATGATTGGTCCGCATTTAAGGACCAAATAATTGGTCCTCTTTAGATCCTTCCCCCAGAGATAAATATGTTAATTTAAAAGTTTGTGCAGTGAATGGTGCTACAAATTTAGCATAAGCAATGTGAATGATCTTACATGATTAATAAAACACTAAACTTTGGCACGATGAATTGTTGTGGATCAGGATGAAGGTGAAAGGTTCAATAAATTATCGGTAAAAGACAAACAACGGTATATTTGCAAAGTACCCGAACCGTATGATGAAGTCGAACCGTATAATGAAGTTGGTGGAGGAGCATTATATATTGGTGGAACATCCGGCTCGAGTACTAAAAACATGAACTATGGACGCGGTGAAGTCAAAGGTCCTACAGACCATAATCACATTCCTAAGGTATGCATTGAGAAATCGATCCTTTTTTTTTTTTTTTTTTTTTTTTTGTTTTTTTTCCTTCCTCTTTCTATCAACATGTCTATTAACTCACAGAAGTTGCAAAATTAAATGGCTAGATTGTTGAAATATGCTATTACTTTTTAGAGTTTTGGTGGGAATAATATGCATTCTCGGGTGGGGAAAAACAGTTTTAACTATGAAACCACATTACCCCGAGATTTTAATTAAAAACACAGCATGTGTGTGTTCTAGGTAAAAATGCTAAACTGCGAACCTCGTGCTCTTAATTTGGTGCAGAAATCAACCGAAGCCAGACAGAAATCATATGAGGCTGCTATGAGGCATAACATTCATAATAAGAAAGTCAACGATGAGCATGTGGTAGTTGACATGCCCAAAGGCCCTGATCATAGTAATAAAAAAGAGCAAGCAAATGATGGACTGTTTAGACTTTGCGAGTTAGGGTTGGCAAACACTATTTCTCTCTTGGGTAGTAACCCACCACCGTGGTCCACCACTCCTACTTCTCCAAGACTCTTAGGGTTTTCTGGGGCGGCTACCGCAGTTGGCTATGTGGGGACCACCGCTGCCCTCTCTCTCCGTTATACCCAACCCGGGGCCGCGCGTATTTTTGCAAATGTCGGACCTATAGGATGCGCGTGGGGTGTCATCATGGGATTCACCTCATACCTTCCAGGAGAGTTGCAGTGGCTGGGATATGTTGCTGCCATGTTTTGCACTGTGGCTGTGCTTTTTGGCTAATTATTAGTTTTATGCCGACTCCTCAACTTTTAAAGACTTGGTTCATTCTAAAGGATGGTATATGTTCAAATAATTGGTTGTCTCCTCCATGTTTCGAATCTTTGTCATCAGGAACACATACGAAATGGTTGGTGCCATAGATTTATGTAGAGCATCTCGATCTTTTTGTTTTATTCTTAGTGTTTTGAGATTGTGTCATAGTTCCACTACTTGATTGCACCCACTTTATTCTTCTAATAAATAGGACTTAACTCCTTTATATTAGCTTCATTTATCTTTCCATCCAATTTCGTTCAATACGATCTAACGGAAGAATTAAACGGATGAGTTTTTTTTTCATAAAATTTAGTAAAGATGTTATATATTTTTAAGCGGGTGAGATGATCATCTAAAATTGTTGTGGTCCTAAATGAATATAAATATCAATTTTTTTTGTTAAACTTACTTATGAGATGATCATCTAAAATTCTAATGGTCGTAAATGAACATAAATATCAATTTTTTATTAAACTAACTTATGGTTTAAATTTTTTGATGAGATTTTCTTGAGAAGATCTACAAATTATATAGATCATTTTCACCAAATTTCATGAAAAAACTCATCCTTCTTGCCCTTGAACTAGACCCCATCAGATGAAACAGGATCGAAGGAGGTAATTACATAGAGAAATTAATCATGTCCAAATAAGTAGGTATCGAATTCAGTTCTCGTGGACTAAGTATTAATCCCTAGTTGTTCGTGGAGGACTGGAGTAATTTATGAGTTATTGGAGTCTCGTCCCCCTGAGAGTAGGCAAAATTCATTGGTTAGCGTCTTGGCACGCCGTTGCCCGGCCAGCTGTACCATGGCACATATCCAAAAAGAATTGTTAGGTCTAAAGCACACTAAATGAATGTTTTGAACTAGATAATTCTTAATTCTAGTGTATTTTTGTTTGCGGAAGATAATTAAGGAACCAAAATTTACGTTAGAAAATAAGTAACATTTTAAACTATTGAGTGTGATTATATTACAACATTCTTAAAAACTTTGAAAGAAAAAAATATATTCTCATTAAAAGTTGAGAAAGAATAGGTTGAGAAAGAATAATAATTAAGGTTCTGTTTGATAATAACATGGAAAATAAAATAAAAATAAGTTGAAAAATAAAAATACTTCATTTGGATAAAAAGATGGAAAATAAGTTGAAGCGTGTGATGAGATGATTTCCATCTTATGTTCATTTTAATGAATAGATATTTTTCATCTTTTATTATCTTTTGTGATTTTTTTTTATTCTCGGCTTCCAAAGAAAATTTCTCCATATATGTAAAAAAGGCACAAAGTAAAAGGACATGTCACTATATGTCTAAAGTCATTTTTTAAATTCTAATAAAAATTAAGTGTTTTTATTTTTATTTTTTATATTGTTATTAAAGAGATCCTAAAAGTTAAATTAGATACTAATGAGAAATTTAATGCGTTGCGTATTAGTTATGCAAGGAAGTTGTAATTGTAGAAAGATATTTCAAGCAGGGATGCGTGTCCTTGAATGGCTCGCCAGGTTCGGCCCACATTCAAATGCGGTTAGTATGCTACTTATTATTATTATTATTATTATTATTATTATTATTATTATTATTATTATTATTATGATGATGCTTATTATGTTTACTATTTTTATTTTTAAAAAAACTGCCAGTTGAGAAATAAATTAAATTATTAAGAAATTATAATGAACATTATAAATTAGGGTAACTTTCTCTAATTAAGCTGTTCTTGAAGGTAAATTTGAAACTGCGTCTATTAGGGTTCGAGCTTGCATCACCACATCCTAAAGCTCTTTTCTCCGAAGACTTTCTTTTACTCCGATTCTTCCATAACTGCATCATCATCCTATCGCATTTGAGCTCGTTTTCGAGAAATGGCTTTTGCTCTTGATTTGTCCTACATGCATCATAATCCCCTCATGATATAGTCTAGTGGTTAAGTATTAGTACTTATTGTTTAATGAAATTTGTGGGGTAAAGGACATATATAGTTTCAATAGTGGTTAAAACGAATTTTGTCTTTTTACATATAGATAGTTTATTGTGGATGTGGCTGTGAATACATGACATGTATTAAAAAGAAAAAAATTGTATTGTGGAATTATCAGTTTGTATTAAAAATAAAAAAGGAGAGAGAGAGAGAGAGAGAGAGAGAGAGAGAGAGAGAGAGAGAGAGAGAGAGAGAGAGAGAGAGAGAGAGAGAGAGAGAAATTATTAAAAATTGGTTATATTTGCTATTTTTATTATGCCTTTGGAGATGCCATTTAGAATGATCTGGATACAATACAAAAATGAAAAACACTTTTTTGCTCATCAGAAAGCAAATGATATATTCAACATAATATTCAGCACAATAGTTACAGCAGTGAGATGCTATAACACACGTTATATCTATATAAGACGCATTTCTCTTTCATCAATCACATAAATTTTATAGACATTATTGAATATTTCCCATAATTTTATTAAAAGGTTGATAATAAGTTATTGTTATATTATATATTTTGTTAATGTTACATTTAAGTTCTTCTATGGAATTCACAACGTGATATACTGAAGGGATATGATAATATTTAGTCACCCATGAATCTATACTATATAGTATTATGGAAAATGTAGTAACAGTAATTACGCATTAATTACTTTTCTTATATTCTTAATGTATAGTAAAAATAATAATTATAACGTCTTTATAATTTTAGTATTATGGAAGAAGTAGGATCATTTATTATACTATTTTTTAAAAATATCTTAGTTTTATTTTTAGTTTGTATAGCAAATGAGTTGTATTCTCAACTATTAATTAGATTGAAATTAATGTCTTCTTGAAAACAACAAAGTAAAAACTACAAAATTAATTTGAAATAGAGGCAATACATATTTTATTCCCCGTAAGCAATATATTTAAGCCAACAATTTGGCAAAACGATAAGACAATTAACGCTACCAATTGAGGTTGCAGATTTTTTAATAATGTAAATAGGTAACTTATATAATAGCAATGTCCGTATTATTTAAGAATTCAAGCAAAGAAAATAGATATTTCTGCCGGTATTCAATTTATTGTGTATGATCTAATGAATCGTTAGTTTTATGTTAAAGTAACACTTTTAAATAGAACCTACTAATCTACTCCAACTCAAATGTTTTGTAGAGTTTAAAAACTTTTCATGCTTTTGATTTATTAATCACTTTTATAGTTTTGCTCATTGAATTAGTTTGTCATATTTATTTATGCAGCATATTATATTTATTTATATGTCACATTAAAATTATAGGATACAAATAGTCATGTAAGAATGTATTTTTTTTTTTTTAAGATTCAAATATGCACCCTTCACATTTTCTTGATGGTCATATACATTTGTATATACAATATTATTTTTACTAAATTATATAACATAAAACTAGGAATTAGTCCAAAAGTTGCCAGCTCGATTGACTCAAGGACAAGAAATTTTGGTCCATTTTTTTAGATACAGTCTTTCGAATTAAGGACATTTTATTTTCCTATTTTTTTTATTCGTATATTTATGTGTATTTTAGGCAGTATTACTATTTTACCCCTCTTAATTTTCAACACAATTTCACAATTTTTCAAGATGACATCATTTGTAACTAATGTATTTTAATGATTATTGGATATTATTTATATTTTGAATAAAGTCATCATGTAGAATAACAATTCCTCCCTGTTTTTTGCGGTTTGTTGCGGACAATATACAGCCCACAAAAAGTGCATTTTCAAATTAACAATTCACCAATAACTGAAAGTCAAAAATAGTCATAAAACTTTTAATTTTAATTGGATGATAAACCCTATAAATTAATAGAGGAAATCGAAATCAAGGAGTGGAAGTGAGCTACTCGGTAACTAGTACCTTTGTGAGAATGACACGCTTTAGCTCTGCCCCTCCTCTTAATTCACAAAGCTATCCTTGAGGCCGGTATTCAAGCAAAAAAGTAAAAAATATCACCACAGTGGTGGTGGTTTGCCCGGACTTTAGATATAATCTTAATTATAGTACATTTTTCTTTTTAGAAGATAATTAAGGCGCCAAAATTTACGATAGAAAATAAGTAATGTTTTAAACCATTAAGTGTGATTGAAGTCGAACATTCTTAAAAACTTTGAAAAATAAATAAACTACATTCTCGTTAAAAGTTGAAAAAGAATAATAATTAATCAAGGCACCATTTGATAATAGCATGAAAAAGGAAAATAAAACTGGATATTAAAAAATAGGGCTTATTTGAAAAAGTTTTTTGCAAAAGAACCGGGGAGTAATATTTTTGTAAATTAAGGGCCTATATTTTTTACCAAACTCCAAAAGGAGTGCGAAGTTAACTTTTGTGGTAGATTTTTAAATTGTATTTTTTATGAAATAATGCAAAATTAAGTTTGCATTTTGGATGCAGCAAAATTAAGTTCGCGCTACATGTTTTCTAGCATATTATTATATATAAGTGTTTAATTGACAGTGCTTTAGAATAATTTTAACAAATTACATATTTAAAACTTGTTTATTAATAAAATGCACATAATAATTTTTTAGCGTTATATAAAGTTAAGCTTGCGCTCCTTATTTTTTAAAACATTACAATTTATTTGTATTTATTTGACGTTATTTTAAAGTTTTATAAGTCTAGGGCCAGCGGTGAGCAGTCCGGAAACCTAAACAACGGCAAGGCACTAATATTTTGGTTGAGATAAAAATGAGTTGTCGATGTGATGTAGTGGACTGTGGTCCAAATCGTTATTATCTGTTGATATTCACCCGTGACGGAGAGGCCATGTTATGATCTTGATCTTATGTCTTTTGAGGGCGGTCAGGCCCATATTATGAATGTTCATGGATTGATCTTCTGGCAGGGCGGTCAGCCCACGGTTATTGTGACTGCTTTGATTCAGCCCAGTTGTAATTCCTGATAAGGACCGGCTAGGGTCTTGGGCAAGCAGACTTATATCATTTGCTATCTCGGCTCCCTCATATTCTGGTAATTCGACGTAATGGTTGACACAAAGGGAGGTAACCTGCATATGCATGAGCATGCATGGTTTTATGAAACTATTATAAGTTACAAATTATGTTTGAATTGTATTATGAAAAGGTTTACTTTGTTTAGAATACCGAATCAAGAAATGTTTTCAAAGTTGTTCCCTTTTTCTCCCCCCTACTGGGCGATATGCTCACCCCGTTTTTCTAAAACTATACAGGTATTCAGGAATCTAAAGAGGATGTGGACGCCACGGGATCGGGGACGTGTTAGTAGCTCTGATACGAATTTATTTTTGTTATTTATATGTTATCTCGAGAAGCCACGGCTAGCCCGGAATGTTGGATATGATTAATGAACATGCTTAGTTTGCTTTTGTATATTGGTTACATGTATGCATGACTATGTAACATGAATATGTATCTGCTTGTATGTTTGTGTGCAGTACAAACATCATCGGTGTGGTTATGAAGTTCGTGCATGACACGCATGATATTACTGTTTGTATTTCTTTATGTATTTACATATATACCCATTTTAGTCAATCTAAGATGGGTTAGTAGCACTCCAGGTCTTAATTACGGGTGTTGTCCTGTAGATTAAGGCGGTGGTGTTATAAATTGGTATCAGAGCATAGGTTGACGAGTACTTGGGCTTGATGGGGACGAAATGTGTTGTGATTCTTGAAAGTTATTCCTGTATGTGTCGATAATTGTAATCTTTGTCTTCTTGAAGTCATGTTCCGTCTTTACACTTTGAATTCAGGGGATGGTTTTGTATTCTACAGCTCATTTAGAGCCTGTTAGGCCACATGGCGTGGCAAGTTGTTTCTTTGCTGATTTTGTTTATTGTGGTTATCGATGGTCGTATCTTGTGATTAGACCTGTTCGGAGTCCTGATATTTGATATTTGTATTTTGGCCTTGAGGATTTGGTACCTCCTGACGTGGGTACATTATTTGAAAAATTCTTTTGTGTTTTTCTGTGTCCTATGCGAGAAGGATAGAATCGTTATCTTGATGATAAGTTAATAGGTTCTAGTTTCATCACATTGTCCACTCATTGTTTCCTAAGGTCGTTCTGTTTGTTTTGCTTCTGGATTAGATTTTTACCTCGTGTGATTTTGGTTAGTCTCCTGAGAAGATGAGACCAGATGTAATTTAGAATAAAGGTCATTCCGTCAACTAGCAACTTAATTAAGAATTTAGTTTCCAAGTTCACAAATGGGGAATTCCTTGGTATAACATCAAACTGGCCCCAAGCCAAGCACAAGCCATAATTTATAAACTTTAGCTTGATATAAATTTTCGACATGGTTTTCATATGGTTTCAAAACCAAAAGAGAGTTAAAAAAAAAAAAACTTGCTTGGCATAGTTACGGACTGGCTAGTTCCAACAATATTTGTCTCAAAACTAGTTCTTAATGTATATATGTAACAACAATGCCATTACATAAATAGTTATTATCAAACCATACTTTTAATTCCATGTACAACTCAGTATATATGCGTATCATAGTTTTGTGTTCACTATCATACTCGTATATAAGGGCCGTATGCTAATCTTCCTCGTAATCAATTTGTAATTAGGGCTTTTTGTATAAAAATAATATTGAAGTCATATGCAATGCAAATCAACCAACGAATCTCAAGAAAGTACCCCCCCCCCCCCCCCCAAGCCCCCAAGAACATGCAATTTGATTAAAAGCCCCAAGTTTGGTTTAATTAGAGGCTTACAATACATAATACTTTGAAATAAAGCTTGGGTACTAGTGTTTTCACCTCTCAAGAGCTTAAATTCCATAAATGAAGACTTGATGATATTCTCCCGTCACGATCAAGTAACCTTAGCTTCTCCGCTTGAGCTCCAATGGTGGGAGAGATGAAGAGGATGATGAATAGTGCGGATTTGGCCCCAAATCTTGTTTAAAAAAGATGAACCCTCAATGATCCCTCAAAATCTCTAACTCTCTCTCTAGAACCCCTAAATGTGTTGTGTAAGTGTGTTGGTTGAAAATGATGATGTATGGGGTTTAAAGAGGTGAAAAATGGAGTTAAACACAGTCAAAACTGACATTCAGGGTCCATGATCGATCATGGAGTCCACTGCCGGAACAGGTATTTTGGATATGGAGCACTGTTTGTAATTCTATCATAACCTTTTGCTCGGGACTCCAATTTAGGTGATCTTTATGTCCACAGAAAGCTAACTCGAAGATTTACAACTTTGTAAGAGGAAGTTTTCCCAAATTATGAATGAAAATTCTCAAAAATGCCCTGAAGACAGCACTCTGTCAAAGTGCTACCAAAACGATCAGAATTTACTAATCAGCTTACTTTGCACGATGTTTTGAGCAACGAGGAGTACGAATTGGACTTCGGTCAAAACACAAAAGTTGTAGAATAGTATGAAACTTAGATGTAGGCACAAATAGTAACCAATTCGGACATGAAACGCAGAAGGTACGGTAGACCAAAGTTGGCTAGAAACAAAGAAATCGCGTAAGACCGAAACTTATGATTTACAAGCCGGAATCGATTCGGAGCACCCGAATCACTAAATGATCTTTCACATAAGTGTAAAGAGGCTACTATGACTAGTGAAACACAATAGTATACTTTGAGGCTCCACAATACACTATTTCATCTCTCACGGTGAAATGGACAAACAAGTGAAGACGATTATAGTGAATTGAAAGGACAGGGTGTTACATGTGTGTTCTTCTTGTCCATTTTCCGATACTTACTGTGCTTGTCGTTGTTTGTGATCAAAATTTCTTGCCCAAAGATTTGTTGATCTTACATTTTGTAAAGTTAAGCCAAAAGAACCCGAATAAAGATAAATGTTAACTATCGTTTTTAATAAAAATGAATTATATCCATTTTCTTTTTCTTGAATATAAATTTAAAAGGCAAAATTGAAAAGATAAAATACGACCCAACTTCAGTGAACTCTTTATAGCATAATCATTCATTCGATAAAAAGTATTAATAAAGAAGAGATAATATATGAAACATTTTCCAATTAAAACCAAAAAAAATCAGCAAAAAGTACTACAACAATCATGGAAAATAGCAAAGTTCCTAAAATTCTATTGCATATTTTTGAATGGTTTTTGGATCTTTCATGCTGCCAAGCATTATTATTACATGCCAATGTATAAAAGGAAGGATTTGGCTGCAAGTGGTTGAGAAATTATAACTCCAATCAAATCCTGCCCGTCAATATCCGGCAGATACCAGCATGATAAGCACAGAGGCTGCAAACACAACAGAACAAAAACAGCAGAAACGCGCTAATTTTGGCCTGCTATTATGAAGGAAAAAACTGCTGAATGAACCTGAGAATGCAAACATTATCGACACGATCAACCAGGGAAACTTCCAAGCTTCATGCCTAGAGATGAAGGTCGGGACCCGGTTTCCTTGTATTTTCTCATAGGGCAGCAAGGGTAGAATTGCAGCCGCAGCCAAGGTTATCAACAGAATAATCAAATTCGCTGTGTTTTCGATGTTTCGAGAAGTAGAGGGAAGAAGTTGAATTTGTTGTAGAAAAACATTTGGTAGGCTTCCTTTTTCCGAGATCTCCTCGCACGAATATGATAACGGTTGAAACGAAAGCAACCGTGGCCACATGAAACTCGGGGAAAAGCTCAACTTAGAAATCGCCATGGTGATTACATGGATTGCTTTAAAATCTGTTATTACCAACGGAGAAGATATTTCACCAAGAAGAACAACTTTAAGATTTTTAAGAGTAGTAAAATGTGAACTACAATTTTGGTTCTTCTATTCTAGAAGCAGTGGTGACCACATTAAATTACCCCATCAGCAAGTGCCCTACTAGTCTATAGCGTGTCAAAAGGGCCGGTATTAGTAAAATACCAAAAACTCGATTTTTTTGTTAAGGCCGGTTATCATTTAAAAAAAATAAAAATATTTCTGACATTGAATTTGCGATTTAAATAAATGATTACGGTATCTAATTCAATATTTATTTGCATATCAAAATTGCCAGTATTAGTAAAATACTAGAAAGTGGACTTTTCCTTCATTGAATGAAATTACGCCGAATGTATAATAGAGATAAGTCATGAAGAACGACAATTTGATATTAATATATATATATATATATATGTATGTATTGCGTATGGAGTGACGAATATAAATACTATGTACTAATTATTAATGCTACGTTATCTAATTGAATCTTTTGAGATTTAATGTTAGGTAACACTTTTTTTAAATATAATTTTGTAATATGCTTAAATAAAATATTAACATACATCCCAAAAACAAATATTACTACAAATAAAAAATTATAATCCTTGCATAAAAATCAAAAGCATTACCAAACGTGTTGGATGAGAATCATTACGGGTTTTCAATCCAAGGCGTATCTATCTGTGCCTTATATATAAAAGAAGCATATACTATTATGGTTACGTTTGATGCCCAGAATAAAAAAGGTGGATAGGATAACTTTATCCAATCTCATATTTGGTGTTCGTTGAGATTGGAATGCGGGTAGATTATTTATCCTACTAAACCTTCTTATCTCACAGCGAGAGGAATTAACAAATCCCACCTAGTATGTTGGATTGTTTTATCTTGAGATTAAATAATCATATCCAACTGTCTAATCCTGCGCGTCAAACGTAATAATTGCCTAATAATAACACACTATTAAAAGGCAGTATTACCCTTTCTCTTATTAATTACTATAATAATTACCGTAATAATAACACACTAAATAGACTCTGTCTTATTAATTGCCTAATAATTTATATTATTTATTATAATAATAATTTATTATAATAATATTATTTAGAGTATAATAATAATTTATATCTATACTTAATACGAAACAAGTAAAAACATTTAATAATACAATTAATATACTCTAAAATGTTGATCAATATATTACTATTATCTATTGGGCAAACCTGCCTCAGGTACTACCGCACCACTTGCCCTACTTTACTCTCATAGCTTTTATTAAAATATATCTGATACCTAATTCAATATATATATATATATATAAGGGTAATATTGATTAAACCTTTGATTTATAGTTGGGATATCATTGTAGCTTCATCGCTATATTTTATATTATTAATGATCAAAACTACCACAAGAGACACTCAAAATTTTAATATCGAGCTATGATTCTTTGCTGAATTTAGATATATAATTCAGTAGTGTTCGAATCCTTCTAGGTATAATTGTTAATTTTTTTTTATATCAATATATAATTGGCATTTTAGAAAATGACCTGGCTTACCATGATGTATAAGCTTCTAGATTGCGGGTTCCGTGCTTGTTTTTCGGAGTTTTTATTATTTATAAATGTAATAAATCATTATTTTTTTAAATAACTAAGAGGTTAACAGTAATTCATTTAGTAATAAGAGTTTGAAGGAGATCTTCGTATACCCCGTTTCAGAATTTCAAGATGAAAGAATGAGATCTACCTCGGTCGTACACTTCGGTCCCAATTCGAGAGTTAAGGGATATCATATTAGTCTGTAAGAGACATTAGTTATGTTGAATATTTAATACTGAATTAATCTAAAACATTGTTTTTTACAAATACTTAAAATTTAGGGTTTCATTCAAAATTAAAAACAAACAACATTCAACAATCAAATGTTAAAAATAATAATAAAAATGCACCCTCATAACATTGACGGTTAACGTCCTATTGATTCTGATATTTTACATCAGAATAGTCAAATAACCTATTGTAATGTTTTGTGAGCCGAACTTAGGCAATTTCTATAGTAATTTTTATTTTATTTTTATTTTTATTCTATATGCCAATATTATTTTTGTTTTTTTTATATTTAGTTGGTATATTTTTTATTGGATATATCATAAAAATATTGGTCTCCAACAATTCTTCATTTCTTTTTTATTTAGTGTGTTATATATATAATATCAAATGACATTTATGCCAAGTCCTATTGAAAATTTTCTATCACCATTTTTACATGTATAAATGGTGATAGAAATTTCTTGTATGACTTATATTCCATCTCATATAAAAATGACGATAGAAAACCTTATGAAAGTATATATATATATATATATTTTTCTGTCATAGAAATTTTTATTGATGAAAATGATCTTTGGAGAAGGCCAACTAAAATACACTGCAATTATTTTATTTATGAAATACATTAATGTGAAAATAATACATGTACAATCACTATTTTTAGCAATGGACGAGTAAAAGAATAATTTAAAGAAAGAAAGTAGCGGTGCTATACAATTTTTTTTTTTAGGTACAGCAATACTTGGAAACGACAGTTATACTAATAAAAGTTTAATATTGTATTTAAGAAGCACAATAATATGGGCAATTTCCTATATTTGGATATAGTAATTTTAATTTTCATAGAAATTATAAATGATAGAACTTAAAATTTTATCATTTAAAATTTCTTCAATTGTAATTTCTCATGTTTGGATGTCTTGTGTGAAAAATTTTAAAAATAAAATGAATTACAATATTACTTGTTCTAAGTTGGAATTTGGAGAATGACACCTCGTACCACGGAATTTTAAGTTGGAATTTTTAAAAGGCAAAATATAGCAATTTTACTACATGGAAAATTTCAAATTCTTCACTAGCTAATTTTACAAAATGATGAACTTTCACTTTCCACTCTCCAAATCCCCACATTTGCTCAAATTCCGAGTTTTTTTTCTCTATCTAAACACATGATTCATGTGGTTAATTAGTGTCCTAAGTAGGTTCAGAGTCTCACTAAGAAGGTTGGGTGGCTTTGCAGTTAGTAGTTAAAATGAGAGATTTAAACGTCTATTTTCTTTAAAAAATAAGAATTAACAAGTGCACAAAATACTATCAAAAAAAGGATTAAAAAGAAAACGGATCAATGCATTAAAATAATCGGGTAATTAGCAAAAATGACCCTTAAAGTTTGACCCAAATCCCTCGTTCGTCCTTAAAGTTTAATTTTCGGTTGAAACATTCTTAAAGTTTTTAAGAGTAAACAACAATTTGACCACTAAACTATTGCTCAATTTCACTTTGCCCACTAAACTTTTTTTTGTTTCATTTCACCCACTAAACTTTCAAATTGTTTCATTTCGCCCATTCTGTCCACTTCCGTCCACAAATGTGCCGTTAGGGGGGGGGGGGCATTTTGGTCATTTCACTGCAAAAATCCTCCTATTCATCTTCTCTGTCCTTCTCCCCCACTTCTCTCTCTAGCTAGGAAGAAGAAAAAACTTGTCTAAGAAGAAGAAGAAAAAACCAAACAAAAACTCAAAATATAGAAGAAGAAGAGATGAAAGGATCTTCACTTCATCTTCTCATTCAAATTTTCCTCCCATTTTTACATCTTTCTTATTCTTACTCTGATCTCGAACCACTCTTGAAGCTTAAATCCTCCATTGTCGGACCTTCAAGCTTCGGCCTCCAAGACTGGATAGTTCCACACTACAACTCTTCTTCATCTTCATCTTATCTCTACACATTGCTTCTTCTCCAGTATTACATGCGATATTGACTCAAAAATCATCTCTCTTAGTATCTCATGTTCATCTCTCCGGCACTGTTCCACCGAAGATTGAACTATTGAAGAACCTCGTCAATCTCAATTTAACCGCTAACAATCTTACCGGTAAGCTTCCGATTCAAATGTAAGACCTAACGCACTTGAAATTCATCAATCTTTCTTCTAACAATTTCGCCGGGGAATTCCTTAGAGGCATTGTGGTTACAATGACAAAGCTGGAAGTCTTTGATGTCTATAATAACAACTTTGAAAGCAACCTTCCCACAGAGTTTGCGAAGCTAAAAAAACATAAAAATCTCCATCTCGATGGCTTGGATACTATAATTCTTGTGAAGACATTAATTTTAATGGGAGGCCATTTCTAATCCCCCAGGGAGATTGAAGATATTGATTTTAATGGGAGGGGAGGTAGAGGAGAGAGGGAAGTGAGGGATGGGGAAAGAGAAGATGAATAGGAGGGGTTTTTGCAGTGAAATGATGAAAATACCCCTACTAACGACAGATTTATGGACGGAATGGGCGAAGTGAAACAATTTGAAAGTTTAGTGGATGAAATGAAACAAAAAAAAGTTTAGTGGGCAAAATGAAATTGACCAATAGTTTAGTGGCCAAAATTGTTGTTTACTCAAGTTTTTAATTTCGGTTGAACTTTAGGAATGAGCGAGAGATTTGGATCAAACTTTAGGGGTTATTTTTGCTAATTACCCAAAATAAACAAATAAAAAATTTCGCCATTGGTTTTAGAGGTCTGTCTTTCTCTAACCAGAGTTGCCCACGTAACACTTTCTTAGCTTTCTAGTTTTAAGTTCCGATTCTCAACTTTTGCAGAATCAACTTGGGAGTTGGTAGATTTTGTGAAGGAATTGAATTGAAGAGGTAGTTAAGTGAAATGAAGAAAGGTGTGATCGACATCACCACCTTGGATAATCAGCATCTACGGGATTCGTTCAGAGGCTGGGGCTTACATGCGATTGATAATCATCAGGTTTAGCTCTCTCTATCTCTATGTAATTACTACAGATATTGCGTACTTATTACGATTTTGTTTGTCATTATCTTATAGCTATCTAGCCTTCAGTTCAATTTATATTTGAACTTTTTTTCTTCTTTAATTTCTTATGTTTGATTTTCTCAATGAATCTACTTTCTTTTGAATGATGCGCGCTTCAGTAGTTTTCTAGATGTCTCAGTTTGATAGTAACATAGCAAAAAAGAAAAATAATTAATTTAAGTGAGAGGATGAAAAATAAGTTGACGGATGCGGTGATATTAAACTCTTGTTCCATGGAAAAATTTTCTTTGAGTGATAGTAGAATTTTTTTTTCCATAAAACATTAAAAGATGGTGGAAGACATATACTCACAAAATGAGTATAAGACGCAGAGCATCTCACCATACACCGCCTCAACTTATTGTCTATCTTTTTCCCTAATTCTTTTTTTATATTGTTATCAAACCGAACCTAATTGTTACTCGTTGTCAATTTCTAAAATAGGTCTGGTTGGATGATATTGTGACTGAAACTTTCTTATTATTTTTTTTGGGTATGTTTCTGGAAAGAAATTTTTTTTCAAAAAAAATATATTCTTATATTTGAGTGCTTTGCCTCTCATGATTGCTTAGTTTTACTTACGAGATGCTTTTAGAGAAAACAAAGACAAGATCTGATTGGTACCTACATAACTTAATACAGGAAGAATACCGATAGGGTTTTGCATCATACTACTAAGCAAGGATTTTACACCAATGGCGGATCTAGATTCTTGAGAGGGGTGGACTAATATTAAGAACTAAATTTTCAGTCAATAAAATAAATTTTAATTTTTTTATAATATTAATTTTATTTTCACTCTTCTTGTATTTGACGTCTTAAATTAAGCAAAGGGATTGGTGGTTCAGTGAATTGAGATATGTATATTGAAGTCCATGTATATAAATATATATGCTATCTATTTTAAATTAAAAATTTACTGTTTTTTTTTAAATGTCTTAATTTAAAAGTCCAATTCATATTTTAAAACATATGTCAATATAACAAATCTCACAATAATAAATAATTTTACTTACTATTAATTATGTTAAAATTAAACATTTGTAAAATTATGAATTGTTGAAATTAATACTTTGTAATCTATGTCAAACTAAAATTTCTTTCCACGGAAATAGAAAAACCCACGTGAGTGGAAAAGAAAAAACTTTTGTATCAGTAATACAAAACCATAGGCTTGGCTAAGAATGATATGGACGAGTAGGTTATAGTTTGTGTATATATATATGTATGCATGTATTATAAATATATATATTATGCTTGACACAATATGTTATATTATAATCTTTATGTTATATTATTGGGTTGGGGGCTGCAATCCTGGTGGGCCCACCTTTAAATCAGCCATCGTTAATTTACACTAAAATTTCTTCCAAAAAAAAAAAAATTTACACTAAAATAAAAAAATAAAAAAAAATTAATATCGTAGTTGACATGAGAAAGGGTACCTAATTTGTATATATATATGTATGCATGTATTATATATATATATATATTATGCTTGACACAATATGTTATATTATATATATATATATAGTATTAAAAAAATTTTTAAGAGGATCAACTATTTTGTAGAAGTACTTAGATGCTTTTTTAAATTGTGCAGAAGGATTGACATGATAAAAGATTTGGAGAGGATGGCAAATCTTAGCATACCTAAGGATCTAGCAGGGGAGGAAGCTAGGAAATATCTGGCGGATGCATGCACAAAATTTAATATCCAATGCCCCCCACCTCAAACAACAACGCATTTGTTAGAAAAAGTAAATTCTTCATCCTTGAACCATACAATTCATGATGTATCAACCTTTGGCTTAGTAGTTAGTTTTTTTATTTTTGCTTTGAATGTGGTGAATAATTTCACGGAGTTCTGAGGTTTGGTTCTTTGCATTCTCTTCATCGTTTGAGTGTGGGTAGGAGTTCTAGGATTTGGTTTTTACCAAGGGGAAGAAAGGGAAATGAGTGTGATTCATCTATTACTATATACTATGTGGGAGGGAGGCGTGAGTACGCACTTGAAATTACACAATTACCCCTTAATGCTTTGGAAATAAAAATAGTTCCTGAACTAGGATTTGAAACCGTGACATCAAATATAAAGAACGTATGTTATCACCACTTGACCAAATGTCATTAATGTGTTCTAGAAGAATTACTACATTAACACATTAAGAGTGCTATGAGTTCTAGCATATAGAAAACCATTATAGTATCATCTGGTATAAATCTTTCTATTTGTTATGTTTGAGCCCCTTCCCTTTCCCTGTTGTATATTGTCATGAGCTTTTTTACCCTTAATTTGTGCAGTTCTTTGCAAACGCAACATGGCCTACTCAAAAAAGAAAAATAGAGATGAAAAATCTAGTATTTCATTTTCACGTACATTCTCATGATTAGTTATCCTTCTACAAGTGTTCTTTCTTTTTGAACTAGTTATGTAACTAGCATGGTGAAATGTAAACGATACAAATATCTTGTGCATAAGCAATACTTTATTGTCCTAAGATACCACTAGAACAAGACTTAACACAAGCGTAGGATCGATTAGACAATTATGTGTACGATAATTAAATAAACAAGCGCCACTAATATTCAAAATAAATAAATAAATAAAAAACCCCAAAAGAATAAGGAAGAAAACAACCGACCAACCACGCAAGCAATTAGGTGGTATTTGCAAAACCGTCACTAACCCACTGGGTGATAGCTATTATTGATGAAGATCAATTCCGAGTACAACTGCAAAGCAAACACAAGCCGCCAATTAGAACTTTCAATATTATCTCTCAAATATACTCTATAATCTAGATAGAAAACGATATGAACAATTCATAAATAAAAACCTATGTCAAGGGTTCTATTTATAGGGTATAAATATAATGGGCCTAGGATTGCACAAATCCAAAACCAAATAGGAATTAGACAATACAAATCCAACTGGAAATTGGACAATATAAAACAAACTAGGAATAGGATTCCCATACAAAGCCAAATCTTTAATTATCCTCCTTGGTGATGTTCCACAAGACCCTAATGCACTCCACCATAATCAATTCATCGAATAAAGACCCTATCACCCCTGCCGGTCCCTTAAGACCACTGCCCTTGATGGGTATCAACACTGAAGGACATTGACCACTGTCGTGCAATGCTCAAACTTGGCCAATGGAACAACCTTTGTCAACATATCTGTTGAATTATCCATGGTGCTTATCTTAACCAAATTTACAACACCATTTTAAATAACTTCTCGAATGAAGTGATAGCGGACATCAATATGCTTGATTCTTTCATAATGAACTTGACTCTTCGCCAACTAAATTGTGCTTTGACTGTCACAATGCACAACCATTTTTTCGACTTTAAACCGAGATTACCAACTAAACCACGGAGCTAGAAGGCCTCCTTGACCGCTTTTGTTAGTGCAATATATTATGCCTCCATGGTAGATAACCCTACACACTTTGAATTATCGACCTCTAACTCAATAGACTGCTACCCAATGTAAATATATCGTAGTCGATCTCTGCTTATCTAGGTCACTGGCGTAGTTCGAATCCACAAAACCCTCAATAGTTAATGTTCTAGATTTTTGAAATACGAACCCTTTATTCATTGTACCCCATAGATACCGTAGAACCCACTTAATGGCTTGCCAATATAGTTTTCCTGAGTTTTCCATATACTTATTGACAATACTCATGGCTTGAGTAATATCCGGTCAAGTACATACCACAACATAAATCAAACTCCCAACTACACTTGTATAAGGAACTTGAGCTATGTACTCCACGTCTGTCTCAGAGCTAGGAGCCACTATTGCTAAAATGCAGTGCTAACGGGACATTCATTGGCTTTGAGTCTTTTATCCCGAATCGAGCAATCATTTTCTCAAGATATTGCCTTTGTGTATGACACAATCATCCTTTTTTCCTATCTCGCAAGATTTCGATCCCAAAATTTTTTTTGAACTCCACCTAAATCTTTCATCTCAACTCCTTGCTTAACTGAGTTTTTAATACATCGATCCCCACTAAGTTCTATGAAGTAATGAGTATATTGTCAACATATATGAGTAAATAGACGAAATTGCCAGATTCAAGCCTTTTAAAGTAAACACAATGATCGAATTTGCTCTGAGTAAATTTTTACACGATCATGCACGTGACAAACCTCTTGTATCACTGACGTGAGGATTGCTTCAATTCATACAATAAGTTTTGATGTTTTCATACACTATTTTCCTTACCAACAATTTTGAATCCCATTGGTCGAGAGATATATATCTCTTCCCTTAGGTCCCCACACAAGAACATAGTTTTGACGTCAAGTTATTCAAAATTTGAAATCAAATTGCGCTATTATAACCAACAAAGCCTGGATCGAGGTCGGTGTACTTCACAACCAGAGAGAACACTTCATTATAATCTGCCCCTTCCTATTGCTTATAACCCTTAGTTACCAACATTGCCTTAAAACGAATGCCGGACCATAGAACCCTATCTTTTTTAGTGAAAACCTACTTGCATCCGATAGGTTTTTTTCCTTTGGCAAATAGCATAATTCCCAAGTTTGGTTTTTCTTAAGAGACTCCATCTCATCCTCTATGGCCGCTTTTTACTTTGCATTCTCACTAGAATCCATAGCTTCCTGATACAAAGTCAACTCATCTCCGTAACCTACTAATGCCTACGTCACCATGTCTTCAAACCCGTACCAAACTGGTTCATGTCGAGATCTAGGATTCCTTTCACTAGCCAAGGACAGTATTGTTTGTTGTTCACTTGATTTTGCCGCCAGAATCTCCAACCCCTCATCGAGAATCATCTCATCCTCGTTGGACTCCTCCACCGAATCTGTAAACCGAGTATTAACCGGAGTAATGACATTTGTTTTCACCACTATCTCGCTCACCTTATTCTCTTTTTCAACAAAGATCAAAGAATCACTGTTTGCTGGATAGAACGACTTCAGTATAGAAGCCTCATCAAACATCACATCCTTACTAATTATGATCTTCTTCCTTTGAAGACACCACATTTTTGTAACATTTGACCTATTATAACAGACTAAGAATATCGCCTTTCGAACCCTAGGGCCAATTTTCTCATCACGAACATAATAATAGGCTGGGCAGCCAAAAATGTGGATATTGTCATAACTAGAATGAGTTTCAGTCCACACCTCCATAGGTGTTTTGTATTCCACGCCTGAGCAATAAAAATGATTAACCAAGAACGTCGTGTAGGATAGGGCTTTAACCCGAAATCGCTTATCCAAATTGTCGTTCAAAATGATACACTGCACCTTTTAAGGGAACGTACGATTCATCTTCTTAGATATACCGTTCTGTTGAGGAGTATCTTTAACTGTGAAGTGGAAAACGATACCTTCCCATTAGTAGAAATCCTTTAAAGGATCACACGTGTACTCGCAATGATCTGACCTAAGAACTCTAACTTTTCTACCAATTTAGTTCTCAACCATTGTTCCATTTTAAGAACACATCAAAGACTTAGTCCTTATGCTTCATGGGATAAACCCAAGATCTCTAAGACTAATCATCAACAAATTAAAGTTACAAAGTAATGATTTCCACCTAAAGATTGAGTTTTTGTCAACCTTCAGATGACCATATGCACATAATCAAGCACTATTTCCGTTACTACTGTCGCAAAATTTACCCGAGTATGTTTTCTAAGTACACAATTCTTGTAAAACTCTAGTTTGCAACTTTTCATACCTTCAATTAGCCCTTGCTTACTCAACACAACTTTAAGCTTTTCCCCAGCATCACCCAACCAAGAGTATTCCATTACATTATCGTGACAATCTCTTCAATAGTAACGAAGCAAACCTAGTCACTGTGCAGCCCTGAAAAAATAAAGGTTACCCTAATTCTTTCCTCACATCACGACTATAGCTCTAAAGAGAACTTTTAAGTATTCACCCTTAAGTATTATACGATACCTATTGGAATCAAGAACCCCTAATGAGATCAAATTCTTGTTTAAATTGGGAATATACTCGACATTACCAAGAGTATGTACAACCACATTGTAAATCTTTATCCAAATCATACCACTCTCCATCGTTTTATACGCATGGTCATTACCCATGGTCATTACTCATTAAAACCTTACCACTATCAACATCAGTAAAGGTATGGAACATTTTTCGATTTGGGCACATGTGATACAAGCACTCGCTATCTAAGATCCACTCGCTCAGAGAGCTAATTGGCAAAGTCACAACCAACATACTATCAAAGTTCTCCCGTTTTAGTGCCATTACCGCATTTGTGTTCTTCATTGCACTTTTATTCTTTTCACTTCCGTTGGTTTTATTTAGACATTCCCAATGCACGTGTCTAGGTTTCCTGCACTTGCGACAAATTATCTTACTCTTATCTGTCAATCCCAAGATTTCAACCGTGACCTTCCCCGATTTCCCTACTTCTTCTAATCGCTTTTCCCCTAGTTATTAGTGCATCCGAATTGGATTTTTCCCTCTCCTTCAAGTGCAGTGCTTTTTTGTGACATCCCAAAATCCCATTATGAGATTTAGGTCTCTGTGAGCCGGTTAATCACGTTGTCGTACGTGACGGCAGGTTCAAATTAGTTAGAATTAATTTATATATGCAAAACACATATTGTTTTAAAATTACATTGAGAAAATTTTGGCGTGTGGAGTTCGTAAAGTTAACAAACCAATCTGTAAATAATAAAATGGATTTCTCATTATAAATTAAACTCCACATTTGTAGTATAAATTATGCGTATAACATAGTGAATTTTCATAAAATAGAAATTCTCCAATGAGGTCCCAATATTAATTAAAAAGCTTCACATCATTTATAATGATTTATACATTAAAACAAATGGAATGTTAAATATACAAAATGTCCGAATACATATAGTACATAAAAAATAAGTCGTCCATGGACGACCACTAGTATCTAAGGTATGTCAGAGGTCTCTAGACTTTGCACACGTGCCATTCCACTAAAGTACTTGCAAAACTGGTTTGAAAAGTGTGAGTGAGCCAAGCACAGGTTTAGTGGGAACTATAGGGTTTTGCGTAAGAAATTACATATTGAAAAATGCATGCAACGTGTAGTATAGAACATAGTTTCAATCATATATATATACTTATATATATATACCTCATAGGTATTTAAGTAGTCTTATGTTAAATGTTTTAAAAATTACTTTACATGCAATGTACACCAAGTGCTAACCCAAACCTGAAGATATGATAAATAATATATTATTAAAATACAAGTAAATCAGAATATTAGAGTATACAAATGTAGGCACTATTCTTATAACCGTCAGTCTCAACTCGCATCGATCATTTAGGATTTACTCTACCGTATATAGCGATCACGATCCAAGCCCTCAAGGCTAGGTCCCCACATAAAACACCTAGATGTGTAGGGTATGCCCTCGTGGGGTCCCCCTTACTAGACCATAGAGTATGTTGTATGCTCTTACAAAGCATGGTCCATTTACGCGGTCCCCCCGAGGACCATTAGTGCCTATAACATCAAAATACGGGAAAATCTCAAACCATATGAATAATCAAAACACAATTAATTATCCACTAGCTTCAAAAGTTTCAAAGTACTAAATATGAATGACGCGGGCAAATAAGCTATCCAATAGCCGTAGATAGTACTAGAATCGTAACTTACTGAGATATGAAGTATCACCAAATTATATATATATATATATATATTTGTTAAAGCCGTCTCTAATTATCAAATTAATTATATATTTATATCATCACATAGTCATATTAGTGTTGTACTTAAGCTAACTCCACCAAATCAATGCGAAATCATATTATCTATATATCATCACTAGCTGATGGATTTTTAACAACTCAATGGGAGATCATATTACCTATATACATTTTTTAAGAAAACAACTTTAGTATAGATCCCAACAATTACCTCATTTCCACAATCTTAAAAGTATGTTTAATATAGTTACAGACTGGTGGATTTCCAACAAATCCCATTGGTTTATAATAAAAGCCTGAGTACAACACAAATATCGTACACCTGAGATATTTTATCTAAAACATGCTTTAGACCCATCAATCATATCGTTATATGTATGCACCACAAGCCTTATCCGCTATCGTATCCATTTGTATTGGTTTTATGCCAATCTTCAGTCTTATTGACATACAAAGGGGAATTCTTGTAAAAGTATAAAATTAAAGTTATATCAACCATAAACCAACCAAAACAATCAAATAAACCCAAGCCAATCATCATAAACGAGCAAATTTCGAATTTGTGCCAAAAAAAAAAAACCCAATTTAAATCCATGATTATTGTGGAGAATATACCCATTGTATCTCTAATTCTCCCTCTCTAACCCACTCTAGCTCCCAAGGTCGAAATTGAGGCAATAATCGAAGGTACTAGGTGTTTAGGGGATGATATATGAGTTAAGGCTTAGTCAAAGCAATAAAAATATGAGTTTTGACCAAATCTAGGGCCGTCAGTTGACTGAGCAAGGTGCCTTAGCTAACTGATGGACACTGATGCCCTTTTTGGTAGTTCGTCCACTTCAAAATAAGTTTTAGCCCTCTAAAAGTGAGAATTGAGTCTCAGCCAAAACATAAAAGTTTAGATAATTGAATTACTTTTTCAATGGTACAAACGGGGAATAATTTGGACTTTGGAGGAAGAAGTTATGGCTTTCCCAAGCTAGGTAGGTAACTTTTCGGTAAATGTAATTTATGCGGTGTAATTCCGTAATTTGCTCAACCACCCAAAAAGGGTTACAACCTAATAGGCGAGTGTAATAACATATAAATGGAGTGTGAAAAAGTTCTAAACCACTCGAGTACCACCTAAACCCAACTTGCCCTCCAAAACATATGATTTTTGCATAAATGGATAGGATAGAGGGAATTAGCAAAGAAATCACTTAGTGGGTGTTACATTTTCATTAGCCAAGATGGCCGATGATACCAAATCAAAAGTCACATTTTCCTTCCCATATATAAGCATGGTGGTTAGATAATTACAAGATTCTATGAGCAAATTAAGCGGCAAAATTGACTTGTCCTCGTCATCAATCCAATGTTTAAGCCCTGCAAATTTGAGACTATCTTATTAAACTATTTAAGATGATTGTTTATGGATGTACCCCTCAAAAATTCATACCGGAATAATTTCTTCTCTAAGTTCAGACAATTCTTGATACTATTCGTCATATACTAATCCTCGAGCTTCTTCTAAATCATCGAGGCAGATGTTTAATGCATCACTTATTACATTGCGTCTGGAGAAAGGTTTAAACGAATTATACTACATGCCTGCCTATCGTACTTAGCCTAATCGACATCGTACCACTCATTTGGCTTAGCTTTATTCCCCAAGAGCGCTTTGTGTAAACTCTATTGAATAAGGATGTCGGACATTTGGCACTGCCATATCACAAAATCCATTTCATTCCTATCAAACCTCTCTATGTTGAATTTAATTGCGGTTGTCAATTTAGGAGCAGATGCCTCCTTCAAAGGTGCCTTATCCGCTGCCTTGCCACCCCTTTCCAATATATTAGTGGTAGACATCTCTAACTATCACACAATTATCTCAAAGAATAAACCTTCCATTGTTGTGCTAATATACCGCTATAACAAACCGTAGCACAAGCGTAGGATTGACCAGACAATTATGCTTACAATAATTCAATAAACAAGAACCACTAATTTTCAAGCAATACAAAAAAACAAGAGATTAAAGAAGAAAATAACTAACCAATCACGCAAGCAATTGGGTGATATCGGCAAAACCACCTCTAATCCACCATGTGATAACTACTATTATCAATTTCGAGTACAACCGCAAAGCAAACCCTAGCTACCAATTAGAACTCTTAATATTATCTCTCAAATATACTCTATAATCTAGCTAGAAAACAATACATACAATTCATAAATAAAAACATATAACAAGGGTTCTATTTATAGGGCATAAATCTAATGAGTCTAGGATTGACGAAGCCAAAACCAACTAAGAATTGGAATACGTAAAGCCAACTAGGATTTGGACAATATAAAACCAACTAGGAATATGATTTCCATAGAGAGCCAAATCTTCATACTCACACGCTCACGTTACACTATAGATTCATCTATGACACTTTGCATTCCTACGTCAAACTATTTATACACACGTAAAATTAAAAAAGACAGTTTATTTAAATATGGATATATCGACATATGACATGTCTGCATACATGTATTCCCTTTTTAATTGATATATATTAACCTTTAAATGGTCTTGATCTAAAAGTCGCACCAACTTGAACCTGCCCTTAAATATAAGTAGTATATACAAGGATAGCTGTAATAATGACGTTTCCCTGAATTATTCATGTTTCTTTCTCTTTTTCCATCATTGTTTATGGGTAATATTCAAATTTTGATTACAGCTTGTGGGGCACTTCCTGGAGGAGACATGCGTAAACCCGACATTCATCATTAACCATCCAGGGATAACGAGTCCATTGGCAAAGTGGCATAGATCCAAGCCAGGCCTCACAGAACGTTTTGAATTGTTTATCAACAAGCATGAAGTACGTCATTACAGTATATAAAGGCCATAGTCTAAACATCATCATCATCATCATCATCATCATCATCATCATCATTATTATTATTATTATTATTATTATTATTATTATTTGCAAAGGTGTAATTCTTCATTTGTTTTCTGTTCTTCAGCTTTGCAATGCATACATGGAACTGAATGATCCTGTGGTACAGCGCCAGTGTTTTGCTGACCAACTCAAGGTTATTATCTATCGCAAACAAATCCTAGGGTTAAGTTAATTTGCAATAGGTCAGTAAATGTGAATTGGAAAGAAATTTCACTGTGATTTTTGTATCAATTGAAATATGCAGGACCAACACTTTGGAGATGATGAAGCAATGGCATTGGATGAAACAATCTGTATGGCTCTAAAATATGGGTTGCCTCCAACTGGTGGTTGGTTGTTGGATATTGACGGGCTTGCGATGATGTTAACAGATTCACAGAACGTTAAGGTATTTTCCACTTTCCTCTCTACATTCACTTCTTTTCCTTCATTTTTTTCCCTTTTTGTTAAGGGTGGCCGGGGTTGTTGTGGTAGGATTCGGAACAATGACTTATCCAGGAGTTCTGGAATTAGGCTGTGGTTTTGAGGGAAAGAAACATGTAGCACTGCAGAAATATATAGGGAAAACAAAATTAAACTACACAAATGGCCCCTAACTATGGGGCTAGTTCCACTTTAGCCCCTTAACTGTAAAAGGAGTAATTTAGCACTTCAAACTATAGACCAAGTTTCACTTTAGACCTTCGAGTCTCTTTGGCCATAAAAGTTCGCGGAAAATGGTCATGTCACATGTACACTACAAGGAAATTTTACATTTTGCCTACTCTAGGTGCCAAAGTCCGAATTTCTGCCTACTCTGGCTATTTTTTTATAATGCATGCAGAGTTTTTGGTGTTGGAAAGGGATGAAAAGAAAGAGAGAGGATTGTGTACTGTATTAAAAACAGTGAAGTAGTATAAGCAATGACCCTTTATATAGGGCTATACAAAGGATACCAAAAAGTAAACAGATCACCCTAAATCAACTTACAATATTTAAGGGATTTCAAAAAAATATATGGATACATATCATACAAAGTAATAACAGTATTAGAGCATCCATTATCATATATGGTAAAATAAAAGTGCAAATTTGAAAATTTAAGTTTCATTTGATAACAATACGAAAAATGTTAGAAAAACAATTAATTTGTATGAGAATTCAGAAAATAACTTGAGACATATTGTGAGATTAAATTTCATGTTTTTGTTTTTTTCATGAAAAAAATTAAAGAAGGATGAAATATATATATATATATATACTCAAAAAAATGAGCATGACAATGGGAGTATCTTACTATATGACTCAACAGATTTTTTAACTTTTTAAATAAATTAATTATTTTTCTAACATTTTTTTTATGTTACTATTAATTGAAAGCTTAGGAATAAGTTATAAAAGTATAATGTATCCATAAGCTAAGGAAAACAAATATACTCATCAGTGATGGCTGTATTAAAGGATGATGTACTCATAAGCTTAGGAATAAAATTTTGTATCATTTAAATACTTAAACTATTGAGCAAGTTCTAAATTGACCCTTCCATGCAATTTGTTGACTTGGACGGAATTAACTGTATTTTTATCCATATTAATTAAAATTTCATTTTAATTAGAGTTTTTTTTTTAAAATATATATATATATATGTATGTATGCATGGTTGCCCCTCTTTGTAAATCAATCAGAGCCAATGATTTCGTTTTTGAATTCCTAAAATCAATAGCCCTTGTATATATATATGTATGTGTGTATACGCTGTTTATAACAATATCTATAGTTGTTTTTGCTTGCTGCTTCTTGTTCATCTTCATCATCATCAGCTTGATCAGAAGATTCTTCTTCTGTTTGTTGTGGATTACTACTACTACTACTACTAGTACTACTACTACTACTTCACTGTTGTCTCAAATTTTATTTCAAGGCTTTTACCAAATATATATAAATATATATATATATTATAAAGGCAAAACAAAAATTAAAAAAGAAAGAACTCCATCTCCGGCCACCTCTACACTCTTTGGCCAACTCTACCACCACCATCTTCACATATTTCTCTCTCTAAACCTCCCTTTCTCTTTCATCCGCACCGCCATGTCCACCCCTTTCTCTCTTTACAAAATCCTAAATCGTCTCTCTTCTAGAGAGAGAAATTGAAAATGTGGAGAACTTGAAATACTTGTTTTGTGATTTGAAAAATGTTTAAATCAATTGTGAATGAAGGGGATAAATCAAATGGTTTGATTTTGGTGGGGATGAATGAGAAAAGGGGAGGGTTTGAAGAGAGAAATGGGTGAAAATGGTGGTGGGATAAGAGAGAAAATGGAAGGGTTTAATCATATTCAGTCATATATATGTGTATGTGTGTACACCATTATTATTGATACATACATACATACATATATGGCCTGAAAAGGGAAGAAATTGTTCTTCAATGGTGATTCTTCTCTATATAAGTGTGGGAGTGGGTGAAAATGAAAGGAAATTAATTAGTGGCTTATATGACCATTTTGTCCTTGTAAAATTGGAGGGAAAAGAAATTCCGTCTAAGTTAATAGCAAAATTGGACGGAAGGAACTTTAGAACTCGGTCAATAGTTTAAGTATTTAAATAAGGCAAAATTTTGTTTAAGGGCCGTTAAAGTAGTTTACTCTAATAAATTCAAGTGTTGACCATATTTGTAAAATGTGTCATTACAATTTTTAGCCGGTGCAAATGAAATAAAATAAAATAAAAAATTAACATTAAACCAAAATCGAGTATAGGATAGCGGTACGGTGCAAAGAGCATGGCTTGCTCGTGTGACTTTATGGGGGTATGGTTCAACTGTATGAGATCATATAAAAATAATTCTTCATATGTTAAAACTTAAGGGTATGATAAATTTATAAATTTACTATCATATAAGGGTAATTTTACTAATTTAAATTTTTGTGCTGTGAATGGTGCTATGCCAAGGCATTAGTGATGTAGATGGAAAAAGAGAAAGAAACATGAATAATAATTGAGGGAAACGTCATTATTACAGCTATCCTTGTATAGACTACTTATATTTAAGAGCAGGTTCAAGTTGGTGCGACTTTTAGATCAAGACCATTTAAAGGTTAATTTATATCAATTAAAAAGGGAATATATGTATGTAGACATGTCATATGTCGATATATCCATATTTAAATAAAGTTTGCCTTTTTTAGTTTTACGTGTGTATAAATAGTTTGACGTACGAATGCAAAGTGTCATAGATGAATCTATATATAGTGTAACGTGATCGAGTATGTGAGTACGAAGATTTGGCTCTCTATGGCGTAAGGGATTAACATTAAGGCATCATTTTTTTTTCTTCTTGCATGTTATCAACATCTTTGTTTACTTTTACAGAAGTTGCAAAATGAAATGAGTAAATTGTTGAGATATTCTATTACTTGTTAGAGTTTGGGCGGGAATAATATGCATTCTTGGGTGGGGTAAAAATAGTTTTAACTACGAAACCACATTACCGCAAGAGATTTTAATTAACAACACAGCATGTGTGTGTCAGTGTTCTCTCAAGGTTAAAATGCTAAACTGCGAGCCTTGTGCTCTTAATTTGGTGCAGAATCATTTTGCATCTGATGATAAAGGAAATTACGAAGGGTTAACCGAAGCTATGCAGAAATCAACCAAAGCTAGACAGAGATCGTATGAGGCTGCTATGAAGCAAAACATTGATAGTAAAAAAGTCAATGATGAGCATGTGGTAGTTGACATGCCCGAAGGCCTTGATCACAGTAATAAAAAAGAGCAAGCAAATGATGGACTGTTTAGACTTTGCGAGATAGGGTTGGCAAACACTGTTTCTCTCATGGGTAGTAACCCACCACTGTGGGCAACAACTCCTGCTTCTCAAAGACTCTTATGGCTCGTTTGGTTCAAGATTTAAACCATTCCAGGAATGCTACATTCCATTTCGAAACGATTCCCGCGTTTGGTTCAAGTTTTAAGTCCGGAATAAATAATTCCAGGAACAAACCATTCCCCCCAAGTTCTCCCATTTAAATCATAAGGAATAAACCATTACCAATGGACATCTTTTTTAATTTTTTCATGTTAGGACTAAAATAACACTCTTCCTTATGAATAAATAATTCTTTTTCTATCAGTGTATGAAAATATTGTTTGGAATTTTTTTTTAATTACGCTGCTGCACAAAAATGAAAAAAAATTTATTTGGAACTTTTTTCTTTTCTTTTTTCCTATTGTAAATTTTTTTTTTTAATTACAAAAATTACAATTTTTGTAGGATAGTTATTAGCTAGGCATGTGTAATTTTTGTAATTTATTATAGTAATTGTCTCTTTTAAAAAATTAGTAGGTGATGTCTTCTCATCTTATAAAAAGAATGGTATTTTTGTAATTGATACTTTATTCCATTCCAATTCCCGGTTGAACCAAACATTGGCATGGCATCCTAGATGCCAGGAAAATAACTTTTCAGGAATCAAGTATTCCCATTCCATGCCCATTCCATTCCCAAAACTCGAACCAAACGAGCCCTTAGGGTTTTCTGGGGCAGCAAATGCGGTTGGCTATTTGGGGACCACTGCTGCCGTCTCCCTCCGTTATACCAAACCGGGGGCCGCGCGTATTTTTGCCAATGTCGGACCTATAGGTTGCGCGTGGGCTGTCATCATGGGATTCACCTCATACCTTCCAGTAGAGTTCCAGTGGCTAGGATACGTTGCTGCCATGTTTTGCACTCTCGCAGTCCTTTCGGCTAATTATTAGTTCTATGCGGCCCTCGAAATTTTAAAGACTGGTTTATTATTCTAAGGGAAGGTATATGATGGAATGATTTATTACGTCCTCTGTCTTTCGAATCTTCGTCATCGTGAACGAATATATACGGAATGGTTGGTGCCGTATAATTTAATGTAGAGCTTTTTGGTTTCACAATGAAATTAGGAAACCTCTCTTTTTCTTGAACTTAATGGGGGGACTTCCTTTGAAACTTTTTAGAAATTGGTCCTACTTTTCATTCGGTGGCCTAGTTGATAACGTGGCTGTTTTGTCTTTTTATAATTATTTTAGAAATTATTCCCTTTCATGTGTAATAATTCAGATTTGAATTATTTTAGATAAAGTAAATTATTGGAATTTTTATGTACAACTGGGGCAAATTTTTCCTTCAAAATAATATTAATTAATTGAAGGTCAAATTTCACTTTGGCTTTTCCACACCCATTGACCATATATAAAAGTTGACAGAATTAAAATGATCACGTGCACCAAGATACAAATTATGAAGGACCCTTTTTCAATATTTCACTTCCGCCAACTCTAGGGTGTATTTATTTATTTTTGATCCACTTCTATTTCATTCTGCCTAATCTAGTTATTTTCGTATAATACATAGACAATTGTTTGTGGTAGAAAGGGTTGAAAAGAGAGAGATAAGAGGATTGTGTAATGTATAAAGGAGTCATTTGGTTCAAGTTTTAAATTATTTTCGGAATGCTACATTCCATTCTAGAAAGATTTCAATGTTTGGTTCGAGTTTTAAACTATGAATATATCATTTTAAGAATGGTGTATTCTTTCAAAGTTGTCTCTTTTAAATGGATGAAAATAGAAGATTACTATAGTATTCTCTACTAAATTTTTTCCTAAGATTTCCTCTTGATACCAAAATATCAATTTTACTTTCCAAGACAACTCTTTTTGTTCCATTTACATTCTCTTTAAAAGGAGAAGAAATTTGTTTTTAAATCTTTTGATTTTTTATTAATATTATTATTATTATTATTATTATTATTATTATTTTTAAATACATACGAAGACTTTTCACAATTCTTAACAATAAAAACTTAAATTTTACCTTTATAAAATTGTTACGACTTGTCTTTTAATTTTATAAAATGAATAACATTTATATAGTTCACACATATTTGATTTTTATTCTCGTTTGAACCAAATATAGAGCGATAATTTCATGTTTCAGGAAAGAAGAATTCATATTTGAACCAAACGTTGGCAAGGCTTCCTAGATGTCAGGAAGAAAGCTTTCCAAAAAATAACTAGATTAGGCAGAATGAAATAGTACAAGCAATGAGGCTTTATATAGGGCTATACAACCGATATCGGAAAGGAAACAAATACCCTAAATCAACCTACAATATTCAAGGGATTTTAGAATAAAATATATGGATACAAATCATACAAAGTCAACTGTAATATTCTATATTCTAATAGTATTAGAACCACAATAGATTGGTATAGTAGTCAGCCATTTTGGGTTCAAAAAATCGGGTTGGATAAGAAGTTCCCCATGTCAAATTCTTGTAGATTCAAAATCATTGGTAGCCAGCGATTGAAACCCTCCATGAAGGGGATTAGTTGAATTGCGCGAAAGCTGGTTCGGACACCCCAACTGGCATAGACCAAAAACAAAAAAAAAATTCTAATAGTATTAGAGCATTCATATCGTTTATGGTAAACTAAATGCGTAGATTTGTAAATTTAGGTTTGGTTTGATAGCAACATGAAAAATATTAGGAAAAACATTTGATTTTGATGATAAGTTGGAAAATAAGTTGAGTCAAGTAGTGAGATTAACTGTTAATGTTTAGATTTTTTTGCAAATTTTTTATTTGAAAATATGAGAGAATTTTTAGTTTTTTCACAAATGGTAAAGAAAAATAAAATACTTATGTAACACCTCGTCCTTAGTTTGCTTATTAATTTTCCTTCGTAAGCTTGATTTATCAGATGACCACGCTTTGGCTAGTGATTTTTGGTTCCGAGTAGAATTATGTGGTTTCCACACCTCGAGTATGTTTCAATATCTTAATTAAATATGGATGGATGATCATTTTGCTATCAAGTGGTCCTTATCGAATTATAGGTGTTAATTGCCCCTTAGTTCTATTTTACCCTTAAACAAAGCTTTGGGTATTTGAATTTGGTTCCAGACATATTTTGATGAGCCTAACACGTCCCACAAGTCATATTAAACATATTACATGTGTGTGCATGGTTGAAACGCATTTTAGATGGCTGTAGTTGAATTTCGTCAGCCAACGGTGATAATTGAGTTTTTGGCAAAATGAGTTTTTGGCCAACTTTGAAAGGCCATAAAATAAAGGTCGAACTTACAATTTATGGAGGTATGACCCATTAAGACCATGCATTATCGACAACCAATATAAGTTTCCCAATCATCAAACCTGGCTTGTACCAACTCCTTCCATGCAGAGGCATCTTCATCCTGTATTTTGTCCCAACCTGGCATATAACTCGTGGAAGTTGTGCATCTTGTTTGAGGAAAACTTTGCGTTGATCATAACTATGTTATTGACCCTTTTTTTTAGAATTTCTATCGCCAAATCTAAATCCAAATCATCACACTTTTGAAGCTTTGACACTATTGAAAGTTTTGCCCAATAAGAATCACACATAAATAAAGGAATAGATCTACCTTGACTAGCAAATTCCACAATCTCATGTCACATGGGAGACCATAAGTCATTTGAAGAATACACCCACAACTTTTCTTATCAATGCCAATATACTGACTCCTCTTAATTTCTTCCAGTATCAAATCCAATGTATGGTGAGAGATGTAACCTCTTAAGTCCCATAAAGCAGGTAAATGATAGGCATGCATGACATGAACTAAACTATGTTCAAATGACTCCATTACTACTATAACCTCTGCAATAAGCATGTTGTGAATGGAATGCCACAAGGCAATGAAGTTTCCTTTACAGGAAACCATGTACTTCTCAAGTCCAGAATGTGCACCTTCAACTAGAGATGTTGTTGTGTTCCCAAAATGATTTACTTTATTAGTCCAAGCACACAAAAATTGTTCTTTCCATGGCAACCATGTGTCTCGAATATAATTGATACAATCTAGTACTAATTTCTCCCATTTATTTTCAATTGCGTTCCAATGATCATTGTATCCTTTCTCTAACGTTGAATAAATTATTTCATTCTAATCGCGTTCAAATGCAACCCGTGCATTGTTAGTTTCAAACTTCTTTTTGTAATGTGACATGTCATTCTTTGCTATATGCCATATACATAATAAATGAGTTGTGTCGGGGAATACTTTATGAATAACGCTAATTAATGCTAGTTCCCTATCTGTAACAAAGACTACTGGGGTTCGATATGAATCAAACACATCCTTTAATTTGTAAAGGGCCCAAGTATAGTTACCTTCATTCTCACCTGCCAAAAATACAAAACCAACACAAAATGTTTTAGCCATGCACATTACTCCAACAACCTCAAGTAATGGGTGTTTAAACCGATTGGATTTGTATGTACAATCCAGCATCATGATAGAAGGGAAACATTTTGCAACATTAATTGATTCAAGATTCGCCCAAAATAAGTCTAACACCTCTTCAGTCTTAGGATTCCAATTATGCCATTCGAGATAATTATTGTCATAAAGCCAACATCTTGTGCCCACTTTCTCAGCTGCACTCGCGAGTCAAATACCTATTTGCATAAAAAAAATGTAAGCAACAATTTAAGTAAATGTGAACATATTTAAAAGGTTAATTTTTTTAAACAAATGTGAACATATCTACCCATCTTCCCACGGCGGAAGGAATATGAACCTACCCTCTGATACCAACTGTAACAACCCTCCTTTTAAAAGTAGGCATTAACGGATGCTGTCTCTAATAACAGCTAAAAATATAGGAAAATTAATAAGATTAAACACAACATCGTTTAAAATTCTAAAATTTCAAGAAAATTTGGCATGATGCCTCTGTATATACAATATACCAATCATGTTGAAAAATTTAAACAATACGACTTTACAAGTTCAAATCTTTCATGGAAAAGAAAAAAAAATATTACAATACAAATCTCAATTGTTTTCCAAATTAAAAATAATTACAAATCATCTCTTTATAAATTAAATAGCACATGATACATGCGGTCAATGCCCAACAACTAGAAAAAATACTACATATGACCAATGGTATCAGAGGACTACGAAAATCCCGCACTCTTCCCCGTGAACCAACATAGCGCTACAAGATGAACCTGCAATGAGAAACGAGGGAATGAGCCAATGCTGGCCCAGTGGGAACCATAGGGAAGGGAAAAATGCAATGTATATGCAAGAAACCAATGTCTACAAGCTTCATGTTATAGAACAATAGTTATAAAAGTTCAACTTGTAAAATAGTCAATGATTTATATAATTAAAAATAAGTTGGTCCGCCCCGGCATACTGACCTACCTTAAACAACCATATCCCAAGGTACAATCCCATTGTACCTCTCATAACACAATCCACCCACCTCCTCCTCGACCTAATACCGGTACTAGACGGAATATACAACCCACAAATGCACCCCACCTTACCGTGGATCAGTGCACTGGTAACCAGATTTATAGCACCCCATCTTCCCATGGGTCTGTGCAATAATATATAACAAGGATTTTTATACCGGAGCTTATCCGGTTCCAACAATCTCAATGTCTCAATATCAAACGATAGTAGTAATGCCCAAGGATTTATTTTAATAATTAAAGTAGTAATAACCCATGAATAAAGTTAAAACAAAAATCTCAATAATTCTCATGAACAAATTCCTTAGCTTCACAATAATAATACAAACACAAATTCATGGGTTAAATATACTGTATTTGGCAAAATTTCAAACAAAGTTCTTTTGTATAACCTTGAAAAAGGACCAACACCATAATTTAGTAAAAACCATTAATTAATAATCACAATTCTCAGATTTGTATAAGTTATGCATTGCACCTTTACTATAGTCTTCATTCAATCTATGTCCTTTCAAGTGAAAAACAATTTGATGTAGTTCTAGACCACTTGGTAAGGCAACAACCCACCAATTAACATGTCTAAACATAATTTAAGAGACAATGAAATAATATATACATTCAGAATTTAATTTACATGCTCATGTTATCCATGCTTTGTATTAACATTTGCCAAATCGTCCAATTTCATGAGTTTAATCCAAACTAGAAAGTGGGGGTAACACTAAACCTTAGAAAATTCACAAATCACCACATGCATATCTAACTACAGGCTATAATCATGTATTTAGAGGCATAATATTCTGGAAATTTAAGAAAAACATGTAGTTTAGTGAGTATTTGATATACATGGGTTGATTTCTAGCCATTTCGGTACCAAAATCACAAAACAGTCCGAAAATACCAACATGCATGATAATCAACCTTGATATACATCATAATTAGTGTTGTAAACATCTAAATGCAAGCATAGATCATAAAAATATCAATTTTTCCTAACACATGCAGAGAAAATGGTGATTTTGATACCGAAAGGCTACATTATCTCTCTAGCAAGCAATATATGAAAGAGATATGTCCTAGGACTATTCATAGATTATGATTTGTACTTGAATATTTTATGCTTATTGTCATTAATAAAGTTTATTTTATTTTACTTTATATTCTCTTGTAAATAATATATATTCATACTAGTTCATTAAGTACGTGACTTGATTGTGGGATGCTAGTAATGATATAATAATATTTAGATGTCCTTAATCATGTGTCAATAACCTAGGATCACATTGATATAATGATTAGAGTATAGGTCAGCTGATGACTATGTTCCATAAGTCATGGATATGGAGATATCAAGTTGAACACACTGATACTTGTTAGGGAACAAAGTATTGGACAGACCCACTTTGGGGACATTGCGAGGAGTGTTATATAATGTCATCACTGATGTTCTCCATTTGTGATATCGTATTATCCTCAGACCTGAGATCGTCATGGTTACCAACATAGGGATTAGTATGTCAGGCATCATCAAACGTTGCTCTTGACCGAGTGTAACGCCCCGAATCCCACACCCCGGGGTAGCGGGGACGCTACGGTATCCACCTATATGGCGGATATAGATTTGGATAATGGACGCATAAAAGACCAACTAAAATTCCTTAAATATAAATCTGAAAATTATGACGCACTTATATGATACAAACTGTAGACCAAATCACAAAACATTATCAAACTCATTAAATATAAATAAAAGTCATATATACATAAAACCATAAGTTCTCCATAAAATATTATTCACTAATATTACATAACCACAACATATTATTAATAAAACTCAAAAGGAACAAACCAAAGTCTTCTACATGAAGACTACACAAGGTTTAGTTGGTATCAAGGATCTACTCTATCACATGCAACCTCATCCTTTCCCCTTTTCCTTATCATCTACTACACGATCAGATTGTATACATGTGGAGGGAAAACGTGAGCTAAAAAGTCCAATGGAAACGCGAGTGCAAAATGAAACTAATAATTGAACTATTAAAATTGTAAACAAGTCTAATAAATAAGGCTCCAAAGTATAATGGAATTCAACAAAGGAAATAATCATGCCTCATTAAACTCATATAAGAATCATAAACAATGTTGGCACTTTGTTAAGGGATATATAAATTATAAAATCGACACATTTAATTTTATTGTGTAGAGGATAAATAACCGAATATAAATTTCGGATAAACTAGTAACACATACATAATGAATAGTTACTCCATAAATGCTAATGTGGTGGTCCCCATTCCGGGGGCTTCTCACCCCGTGGCGGTGGCACCTCTTACTTGCTTCCGTGCACGGTTTTCGGTCTTTTCATCCGAGGGGCTCTCCGTCCCAACTTACAAACCAACCAAAAATACAAGCACAAGTACAATATCCATACAATACACAAATTACCTTAAATGTGTCTTTAAACCAAGTTTAAGTACCAACACTAAAGTAAATTCCATAAATAATTTTTAAAGTAAACTTATTCAATTATACCAATAATTTACGGGCAAGGTTTGACAGAAATGGGGAGTCTCAAACCGACCACCTATAGCCATCGATCGAGAAAACCGAGCTAGGAAATGGACTCGCCATGCCAAAAACTTGAGAAATCCACAATAACCAATTCAATTATTACTTATTTTTACAAATAAAACAACTACAATATATTCCTCCAAGAATTATAACTTAATGAGCATCTTAGATTCTCAAATTCCATCATAAAAGTGATCTAGTTCACTAGACAAAATAATTAATCCAAACATTGGAGAATAATATGAGATATAATACAAAAATTTTAATATTTCCGCGTAGAAATCGTTATCATCCACCAAACTTGCGAAATTCACCAAAAATTCATTTTTCATCATTTTTGAGTGATTCCAAAGCCATATGCTAGATATTGAACCATATTTTGAAATACATACTTGATATCTAACATCACTCATCAATAACCAGCTCGAAATATACCAAAACAGTAGCAAAAATCCATTTTTGCTTACTTAAACATTTTAGTAAACCCATATAACAATCAAACTTGCAAATTCATATATCAAATACCATCATCACAACTTCATAGTTCAATTAATAGAAATTTAAAAAATCATCTCTTCTCTAAAATAACAAATCTAAGCTTCATATGGATGGAACTCAAAATTAACATTCTAGAGTATAAAAACATGTAAATTAGAGTAGAGAAGAAAAGTTTACTCATGTTCCCACCTCAAATAGAGGATTGATGAAGAATTGAAGTAGTTGAGTATGAAGAGCTTAAAGGATCCTTGGATGAATTGAATGATTCAAAGGAGGAGGATGATGAAATCTTGTTGATGATGTTGCTAGCTTGTGATTTCTAGTAGTAGAATGAATTTAGTGGTTTAATTTGTGATGAATCAAGCTTTTAAGATGAGGGAAATAGAGAGAAGGCTCTGTTTTTCGTGGGTTTGGAGAAGGAGGAAATGAGAAGTGTGTAGAAGAGAAGAGTATAAGTGGAAAAAAAAAAGAAAATTACCAAAATCCCCTGTTTTTACGTCACTGTGCCTGACCAGTAGCTTAGGATCTATTTTTAGGCTACTAACTGTCCGAACTGGAAAATTTTCAGTAGGAAGAAGTTTTAGCTCTTCGAGTCTTCTTTTTAACGATATAAAGAACGCCAAAATCAGAGTTCTGAGCGAAAAGATATGATCGACATGGTAACACTGCACAATTGTCTAAAATATTTTTATCCATAACACCAAAGTGACATGTTGGAACATTCGGACTTGTCTAAGTGTACGAATAAATCGGACAATTAGCTAACTAAATTAAGAATAAATACACCTATCAAACATGTGTTGTTACACCGAGTAATTATAAAGATGATGATCAAGCATACTATAAACTATGTAGAGGTATGTGGTTGATCAAGATGTGATTTGTCACTCTCATATAATGAGAGAGATATCTTTGGCCCCCTTGATAAGTATAATTAATATTTGCATGGCCATGCGCAAATGAGGTGTCATTTGTATTAGATTAATTATACTTAGAGATCAAGAAATAAAGATTGAACTATACAAGAAAGACACTTGCCTAGTCTTGTGTTCAATCTAGATATTGGTTGACAAAAGGAATTAATATGTGGAATATCAATTTAAGGTTGTGTCGTTTTGACCTTTATACCCTTTGGGTAGTAGTAATGTTTTACTAGAGGCCGCTTACTATTCGTATAATAAAACGGGCTTTTAATTATACTGCCAAAGAGTATAAAACCTACAGGGTCACACACCAAAACGAGTTGGATTAAAACGAATTAAAACGGGCCAAGTTGGACTTGGGCCTAGTTCGTTTGTTGCTTAGGATTCTCACTAGGGTTCCCCTTTAAAAGGGAACCTTCGTTCTTCTTGGCCGTCAAGGAAAGTTGTAGAGGCTAGAGAGGCGAAATAATTGAAAGAACCCTAGAAGGCACTAGTACACCAAGCAAAGATCTGATCTCGTTCGTGTGTGCATACCGTAGAGGCGGTGTATTTTCTATGCTAGGACGACAACATCAGAAGGATCTGATCCATCATGTTCGTTTCATTAACTCAAAATCTCATACAAGGTATGTCTTCTGTCGATTTTATTAAACAGCATAGATCATAGGGTTTAATGATTCGCGCACAAATTATTGTATGTGATGCACGTTTGCTGCCCTAATTCCCAACAGTGGTATCAGAGCGAGGTTATTGCTGTTCTTTAATTTTCGATCATGGTTACAGTCGTTTTATAACATGAATATATGTTCTTGTTTAAATTTCAATTAATATCGTATTCGGATTATAACATCATGCTAGGTTTCATTAATATCGATTAATGGGTTAATCGTTTTCTATAGCATTTTTAATTTTCGTTAATCAGTTTGCATATACGATATGTCCTTTTTATAATCTGATTAATAGGGATCTGATATGTCAAAAACGTGATTGCTGGATAACTGTTATCGACATGTTCATGATTTTGTTAAACAGTTTCGATTAGGGTTCATGTTTTGACATGTTGTTCGATTAAGGTTTTATACTGTCATGATTTTAATTCCGCAATTATCATGTTTAGCGTGTCAGAATCGTTCTATTAGGGTTTACGCAATCGTAATAGACCTGCTAAGATCACGACTATAGGGTCCTTCACGTTAATTTGATTGATGAGATAGGGCAGATTAATGTGATTAATCTAGACGAACCTGTCTAATAAGATTAGACACGTTTCTGGAGAAAATAATTTGAAATCGTACAAATTCTCCACGATGGCAGAAGTGTGATTCTTTTGCAGGTCATACACCGAGCCCGCTGACCGGTCAGCGGGACCGCCGCCGGGGTGTCCCCCCCCAGGACCCCGATCGGGGCGCTGCCCCAAACCCCGCGGGAGCGCTGCCCCTCGACCCCTTAATGTTTATTTAATAATTGATTAAATCCATTTTTTTACATTTATGAAATATGTTGTGTTATGGGATAATACTAACTTGCAGGATTATAATTTATAGTGATATAGTATGGCCAAACTAAATACGGCCTGCGTGTCGTCTTGTATTTTTATAATATATAAATACGGCCTGCATGTCGTTTTGTGTTTTGCAATGTAATTTTATATTACTAGTCTCTTGTATTAGGCTGTACAATTTTTGTATATTACCTCGCATAGAAGATGGAGGATCCCTTATGACAAGAGAAAATAGCCAAGAACTTTAGAGTGTCCAAAGGCTACTAAGGATGGAGAGCAAAGTTAATTAGTAGCTTTAAATCTTTGGCCATGCTATATCACATATTTATTGCTTTATGCTTGTTTAAATATTCTGTTGTATTATTATGAGACTGCATAATTATGTCCCTAGAACAAAAGAAATTATTTGTGCCTTTCCAACATTGATAACTATTAATTTTATGATTATTATAGAAGACGCCTGCCAAAGCGGGATTATCTTAGATCATCATAAATTAATAGTATGGAAGTCGGACATCCATAAGTCAGAAAAGTGTTGGTTTGATTTCACAAGGCCATCAAAACGGTTTTGGGCCTTGAGGCAAAGTGTTGAGAAGCCGAAACATAAGATGTAAAACTCAACAAACTAAGAGTTGCATATAATGTAATTTAACAAATGTTGCTTACCTAATTAACAAAGTTTAAGTGAAAAGCCAAACGCTTTCTTAATACCTTGTGTAATATGCATCTTGGACCTACTATGTCCTAATGGGACAATTGCATGTAAGACATAGTAGGAATTTTTAATATATAAGCATATTAAATGTTTGCATATGTTATTTTGCTGTAGATAGATGACGAACAATAACACAACCACTTTTTCGTTGCGATCTGTCCTTGAGAAAGAAAAACTAAATACAACCAACTTTTTAGACTGGTTTAGGAATCTGAGAATTGTTCTCAAGCAGGAGAAGAAAGATTACGTCCTCGAAAATGCTATTCCTGAAGAACCGGCAGCTAATGCCCCTCGTGCACAAAGAGATGCATATCAGAAGCATCTAAATGATGATTTAGATGTTTCATGTCTTGTGCTTGCTAGCATGAATGCTGATCTACAGAAGCAATTTGAAAATATGAATGCTTTTGACATGGTTAAGGAACTGAAGAGTTTGTTTCAGGAACAAGCTCGAGTTGAACGCTTCGAGACTACTAAGTCTTTGTTTTCATGCAAGCTTCCCGAGGGAGGCTCAGTCATTTCTCATGTACTAAAAATGATTGGGTACATTGATCACTTAAAAAGGTTGGGGACAACCATTAGCCAAGAGTTGGCCACTGATGTCATTCTCCAGTCGCTGCCTGAGTCATATGATGGTTTTATTATGAACTTCAATATGCACAGCCTGGAGAAAACATTAACTGAGCTGCATGGGATGCTGAAAACAGCTGAGCAGAACATTGTTAAGAAAAGTAAGAATAATGTTCTGATGGTTCAAAAGGGAAAGGGTTTCAAGAAAGGTGGAAATGGCAAAGGAAAGCCCAATGCCAAAGGTAAGGGTAAAGCACCAGTTAAGAAATGGAAGAACAAGAAGCCAAGTTCTGAGCCAAAGCCTAATCCACAAGCTGAAATGGTATGCCTTTACTGCAATGAAAAGGGTCATTGGAAGAGAAACTGCAAGAAGTATCTTGACGACAAAAAGAAGGGATTAGCCCTTTCGTCTTCAGGTACTTACGTTATAGAAGTAAATGTTACTTCAACTTCTTCTACTTCTTGGGTATTAGATACTGGAAGTGCATCTCACATTTGTGCAAATGTACAGGGACTCAAAAGGAGTAGGAAGCTGGCTAAAGGAGAAGTGGACCTACGCGTTGGAGATCGAGCAAAAGTTGCCGCTCTAGCTGTAGGAACATTTGAGATTCCTTTGCCTTCAGGATTGATTTTAGAATTAAATAATTGTTACTATGTGCCTGCTTTTAGCAGAAACATTATTTCTATTTCTTTGTTAGACGAAGAAGGTTTTGAATTTAATTTTAAGGACAAACGTTGTTCATTTTCTTTGAATAATATGCACTATGGTTTTGGACAATTATTGGATGGTCTTTATATTCTAAATCTTGAAATACCTGTTTATAACATAAATAATAAGAGAATCAAGTCTGATGATTCGAATCCTACTTATTTATGGCATTTTTGTTTAGGCCATATAAATGAGAAACGCATGATGAAGCTCCATAAAGATGGTCTTTTAAATTCATTTGATTACCAGTCTTTTGAACGATGTGAATCTTGTTTATTGGGAAAGATGACTAAGAGCCCTTTCAATGGTGACAATGATAGGGCAAGTGATCTTTTAGCCCTCATTCATACTGATGTATGTGGACCACTAAACACAACTGCCAGTGGAGGATATCAGTACTTTGTCACATTTACTGATGATTTCAGTAGATATAGTTATGTTTACTTGATAAAACATAAATCGGAATCTTTTAAAAAGTTCAAGAAATTTCAAAATGAGGTACAAAATCAACTTGGCAAGACTATTAAAGCTCTTCGATCAAATCGAGGAGGAGAGTACTTAAGCCAAGAATTTAATGATCATCTTAAGAGTTGTGGCATTGTTTCACAATTTACTCCACCAGGAACACCACAATGGAATGGTGTATCTGAAAGGAGAAATCGAACTCTGTTAGACATGGTTCGATCAATGACGAGTCAGACATCTCTTCCAATATCCTTTTGGGGATATGCTCTTGAAACTGCAGCGTTCACACTAAACAGATCTCCATCTAAGGCTGTAGAAAAGACACTTTACGAGCTATGGACTGGAAAGGTTCCAAATCTGTCTTTTTTGAAGATTTGGGGTTGTGAAGTTTTCGTGATACGACTAAACACAACTAAATTGGAACCCAAATCTGATAAATGCTTCTTCGTAGGATATCCTAAGGAAACTAAAGGATATTATTTCTATAATCCAACCGAGAACAAAGTGTTTGTAGCTCGGAATGGAGTTTTCTTAGAAAGAGAATTTCTTTCCAAAGAGAACAGTGGGAGCACGACACATCTTGAAGAAGTTTGAGATGATAGTAATAATCTTAATGAAGAGCCCCAGCAAAGTATGCAAATGTTGTAGAAACTCCAAAAGAAGTAACAGTCTTACGAAGGTCTAATAGGCCACGTCGCGAACCTGAGAGATTATCACTTTTCGTCTCAGATGAGAAAGACATAGTGTTGTTAGACAACAATGAGCCCTTGACTTTCAAAGAAGCAATGGAGAGTTCTAGTTCCGAGAAATGGCTAGAAGCTATGAAATCCGAAATGAAATCCATGCATGACAACCAAGTATGGGACTTGGTTGACGTGCCAGATGGCTGTAGAGCCATAGGTTGCAAATGAGTTTTCAAAATCAAGATTGATAAAGATGGCAAGATCGATGTCTATAAAGCTCAATTGGTTGCAAAAGGATATCGAAAAATTCATGGTATTGACTATGATGAATCCTTTTCGCCAGTTGCCATGTTTAAATCAATCCAGATCCTTTTAATCATTGCCGCATATTATGACTATGAAATATGGAAAATGGATGTCAAAACTGCTTTCCTCAATGGATACCTTGAAGAAGATGTTTACATGGCACAACCTGAAGGTTTTGTTGATCCAAGAAATGCTAACAAGGTATGCAAGCTTAAGAGATCCATATATGGTCTTAAGCAAGCATCTCGGAGCTGGAATCTTCGTTTCGATGAAACAATCAAAGAGTTTGATTTCATAAAGAACGAAGAGGAACCTTGTGTGTACAAGAAAACTAGTGGGAGCACGATAGTCTTTCTGGTATTGTATGTAGATGACATACTACTCATTGGGAATGATATTCCTATACTTGAGTCTGTTAAGACCTGGCTGGGAAATTGTTTCTCAATGAAAGATTTGGGCGAGGCAACCTACATATTAGGGATCAAGATCTATAGAGATAGATCAAGAAAACTAATAGGACTGAGTCAAAGTAACTACATTGACAAAGTTTTACGTAGGTTCAGCATGCAAGACTCTAAAAGAGGGTTCTTGCCAATGACACATGGCACAACACTCAGCAAGACTCAGTGTCCTCAGACACAAGATGAGCGGGATCGCATGAGTAGAATCTCGTATGCTTTGGCTATAGGTTCTATCATGTATGCTATGTTGTGTACTCGTCCCGATGTGGCATGCGCATTAAGTGTGACTAGCAAATACCAGTCAGATCCAGGTGAGAGTCACTGGACCGCTGTCAAGAATATCCTCAAGTACTTAAGAAGAACTAAGGATATATTCTTGATTTATGGTGGGGAAGAAAAGTTGGTTGTAAATGGCTACACTGATTCTGGGTTTCAGTCAGATAAGGATGATTTCAGATCAGAATCCGGTTTTGTGTTTTGTCTCAATGGTGGAGCTGTGAGTTGGAAGAGTTCTAAGCAAGCCACAGTTGTTGATTCTACAACAGAGGCTGAATATGTTGCTGCTTTAGAAGCAACAAAGGAAGCAGTATGGATAAAGAAGTTTATCACTGAACTTTGTGTCATTTCTAGTAGCACCAATCTAGTGGATTTGTATTTTGACAACAATGGAGCTATTGCTCCAGCTAAAGAGCCAAGGTCGCACCAAAAGTCCAAACATATTCAGAGACGTTATCACCTCATTCGTGAGTTTATCAGTAATGGTGATGTAAAGATATGCAAAGTTCCCACAGACGAGAATGAAGCTAATCCTTTGACTAAGCCACTTTCTCAATCTAAACATGATCGTCATTTTAGTGCACTAAGCATTCGTTTTATGAATGAATGGTCCTAGTACAAGTGGGAGACTGAAAGAGATACGTCCTAGGACTATTCATAGATTATGATTTGTACTTGGATATTTTATGCTTATTGTCATTAATAAAGTTTATTTTATTTTACTTTATATTCTCTTGTAAATAATATATATTAATACTAGTTCATTAAGTACGTGACTTGATTGTGGGATGCTAGTAATGATATAATAATATTATTTAGATGTCCCTAATCATGTGTCAATAACCTAGGATCACATTGATATAATGATTAGAGTATAGGTCAGCTGATGACTATGTTCCACAAGTCATGGATATGGAGATATCAAGCTGAACACACTGATACTTGTTAGGGAACAAAGTATTGGACCGACCCACTTTGGAGACACTGCGAGGAGTGTTACATAATGTCATCAGTGATGTTCCCCATTTGTGATATCGTATTATCCTAAGACCTGAGATCGTCATGGTCACCAACATAGGGATTAGTATGCCAGGCATCATCAAACGTTGCTCTTGACCGAGTAATTATAAAGATGATGATCAAGCATACTATAAATTATGTAGAGGTATGTGGTTGATCAAGATAGGATTTGTCACTCTCATATAATGAGAGAGATATCTTTGGGCCCCTTGATAAGTATAATTAATATTTGCATGGCCATGCGCAAATGAGGTGTCATTTGTATTAGATTAATTATACTTAGAGATCAAGAAATAAAGATTGAACTATACAAGAATGACACTTGCCTAGTCTTGTGTTCAATCTAGATATCGGTTGACAAAAGGAATTAATATGTGGAATATCAATTTAAGGTTGTGTCGTTTTGACCTTTATACCCTTTGGGTAGTAGTAATGTTTTACTAGAGGCCGCTTACTATTCGTATAATAAAATGGGCTTTTAATTATACTGCCAAAGAGTATAAAACCTACAGGGTCACACACCAAAACGAGTTGGATCAAAACGAATTAAAACGGGCCAAGTTGGACTTGGGCCTAGTTCGTTTGTTGCTTAGGATTCTCACTAGGGTTCCCCTTTAAAAGGGAACCTTCGTTCTTCTTGGCCGTCAAGGAAAGTTGTAGAGGCTAGAGAGGCGAAATAATTGAGAGAACCCTAGAAGGCGCTAGTACACCAAGCAAGGATCTGATCTCGTTCGTGTGAGCATACCATAGAGCCGTCGTATTTTCTACGCTAGGACAACAACATCAGAAGGATCTGATCCATCCTGTTCGTTTTATTAACTCGAAATCTCATACAAGGTATGTCTTCTGTCGATTTTATTGAACAGCATAGATCATAGGGTTTAATGATTCGCGCACAAATTATTGTATATGATGCATGTTTGCTGCCCTAATTCCCAACAATATATTCAAAGAATGAGAGAAATGGGGAGATTCCCACCTGGAAACTAGAAGAACAGAGGTTGGGTGACCTGGAGTGAGCTCAAATGGTCCCCCACATCATGCATGCAAGCCCAGAAATGAGTTGAGAAGGCGAAGAAGAAGAAAAATCTGAGTTTTCGGTATGAAACTCTCAATTTTGAGCTATGAACCCCCAATATTACTCCAAGAACCACTCTCTCTCTTAAGAATAGCTCTGAGCTCACTTGTGTCGAAAATGGACTGAAATGGAGGTGGAAGAGGTTTAAAAACGGGTCAAAGTTGGTCAAGGCGATATAAACGACGTTATGGAGTTATTGTTTGTATTTTGGTCATAACTGTTTACTCAGAACTCCGATCGGGATGATCTTTATATCAACGAAAAGTTAATTCAAAGATTTACAACTTTGATGGAGGATGTTACACCAAATTCGGGACAGATTAATACCAGAATTCCGTTGAAGACAGCGTTGTGCCGAGATGCTACAGAAAATCAGATTTAGTTGATCAGCTAGTTTCGTACTCACTTTTGACCAACGAGGAGTGTGAATTAGATTTCGGCCAAAACACGAAAGTTGTAGAAGGATATATGATGAAGCTATAGGAGTTGGCGGAGTGGTATTTGGATAAAAGATGAGAAAGTTAAGAGTCTCCAAAATTGACTGATCTGAAACGTCGAGCAAATATTTCCGATTCTAAAAATGCCTCTGAAATTGCTCATTTCAAATCCAAACGTGATGAAACGCTCCAGATTACTTCTAACAGATATTTATGACATGTCAAAAAAATGGAACTGAATTTGGAGGTCTGAATATTCTGAAACCACAAATGAGAATTGTAGAAATTGTTAACGTTTAAGGAAGGAAATCCGATTCTACTAAATACTTAAAAATTCTTAAATGAAGTCCGAATTAAATCAAAATTTTCATATTTTATCCATAACACCAAAGTAATGCGTGGGAACATTCGGACTTGTCTAAGTCCACGAATGACAATTAACTAAATAGATGAACGAAAATACGCCTATCAAAACATGCGGTGTTACAAAATTGCGGCGAATTTGATACCAATTGAAAATGGAGCAAGATCACCACCAAGTGAAGAGAATGGGGATGGGGGAATAAATTGATAAGGAGAAGATGGATACAAAAAATAATAGATGTCATGTGCCCTTACAAATGTGGTAAAAAAATAAATTTTACCTTAATGGGATGTGCCCTAATTAAAAACTAGATGTGCTCATACTATTAACCAAAGTATATATGTGTCGGGTTTAAGTTTTAATTTTCTAAATGAATCTGATTTCTGTTAATTTATTTGTCATCTGATGAACCGAGCTGACACTCGCTGCCATTCTCATTAGCTTTGCCATTGATGGAGGCAAGGCTATATTGTGCAAAATGAAGACAATTCAAAGGCCATCCAAGTTCCAACAGGCCCAAGTACAAGGTCGCGGGCTAAGAAGTTAAAGGCAAAGCTTAATGGATTAATTCAAGCTATTTGGGCTCAAGAAGAAGGCACAGTCAAGCCCATTGGAGAGGAAAAATGTAGAGTACAAAATGGAGGCTGGATTACACTTATTCAAGCCCAATTGGAGTGAGAAGACCATGTCTATGCGGCCCAAGAGTGTAGAGTCAAGCCCACACGTTTGAGTGTGGAGTCAAGCCCACACGTTTTTATTTATTATTTATTTATTATTGTTATTACTTCTTTTAAATACTAGTTCTTGTGTGATTAGGATTTGTTTTGAGGATTCCTTGTTGGATTAGTTTCTTGTTGCCTAAGTTTTCATCTCCCTATTGAAAGAGGGGGTCATTGTTTTATTTTATTATCTAAGACATTATTCATAATAATATTGAGTGATTTAATCCTCCTTGGTTCTTCACAAACTACTTGAACTTATCGGTTTGTCCGTGGCGTTCATTCGACTTATCAATCAGTATTCCACACCAGATTGTGGCGTCTTCGTTTTTCAACAGAATCTGATTGTAGAAATGGTCCAAGTCATTAATTTGCTACAGTTTTCGTGTGTATCTATGTCGAGGTTCGCACAACCAATTCGTTGTGTTTGTGAGTTTTGTGCGATATCACCGTAGGTCGTATCAGTTGGTATCAGAGGGGGTTCTACTATCAGGTTTTATCTATCCATTAATTAGTAATTGTTTGATTTGTGTTTCTGTTCTTCGTGTTTTTGTTCTTCATTCTGTTTTTATTTATCGTGTTTGTTTTGTGTTCTTCATCCAAAAAAATATATATATATCGAAATTTTCATTATTCTGAATCCGTTCTTGCTTAGTTTTTTTTGAGTTTGTTCTTGATTGCTAAAGTACACTCGAATTGCACCTATTACGAATCTGCTTCATCTGTGGTTTAAAGTCGAATTCCTTTAATTTGTTCTTTTGAACCCTAGTTGCGAATCCGTTCATCATAGTCTTTTTTCTATCGCGAATCAGGTTCTATTGTTTCTGCCTAAGGTAGAATTTTGACATAGTTAGGGTTAGTTTTCGATTGTAATACAACCATTACTGCCTTGCGTATTGCTGAGATACGAGATTGTTAGGGTTATTAAAACTGCGATTTCTGCATATAAACCCTATATGCGATTGATTGTTTCATTAATCATATAAACCCTAGTTGTTGCGAATCTGTTGGTTGTTTATATAAGCTTCGTTTGGTGCTTAAAATTTGATTTTGTTGAGTTTCAAATTTTGTTAATTATTTCAGTTGAAATTTTGAATTCTGAAAATTTCGACTACACCAGATTAAAGTAGAAGTCGAGAGACCTAGAATAAAAAAAATAAAAAAAAATGAGTACAAAAATTTCTGAAATTCACAACTATTTCTTTTTAGATTTGGATTCTACAGGGTCCAAGGATTCCAAAAATCACGTTTTCATGAGACTGAATTTTTGCACCTATTTCGCGTTCCTTTGCCCCTTATTTTGTCCGTGATCGTTGGGATTCTAGTTTCTTATTGATTCTTCGTGTGAACTGTCCATTCATATCCCGATATTCAATTGAGTAGTTCAATAAGAACCTATAGAGCATTAATTTGAGTGGAAAGAGGCATAAGCTGTGAATTGAGTGAATCATTCTTTGAGTGAAACACGTAAGGAAGTGCTTGTGAGGTCCTTAATTCTGTTTTGCAAGTTATATAAATAATGTCGAAAAGCCAAGAAGTGGCCTCAAAAGAGGAGGAGGGTCATTAACCAGTCATCCCGAACTTGCAAGTACAAGCCTTGTTAGGGGAGATGAGGAAGATGTTAAGAACTGAGATGAAGATGGTTCATGGGCAGATAGACTGGATAGAGAACACACAAATCGAATAATCAAATAAAATTGAGCAATCAAACAATGCTCACGCTCGTAGGAGAGGGAGAATCCAACCTAGAGAAACGAGGGTTGAGGATGAAGAATCTTACGATGGTGCGTTTGAAGATGACGACGACTGGAACCCAGTGGCCACCAATTGGAGATATGCTAGAGAAGGAAGGAATAGGGAAGATAACAATATGGGTAGTATCAAGATGAAGATTTCGTCGTTTCAAGGGAAGAATGATCTCGAAGCTTATCTTGAATGGGAGAAGAAAGTTGAGCTAGTGTTTGATTGCCATAATTACTCCGAGAAAAAAAAGGTAAATCTTGCTGCCATTGAATTCTCTGAATATGCAATTGTGTGGTGGGACTAATTAGTAATGAACAGACGAAGAAATAGAGAATGTCCTATTGAGACATGGGAAGAGATGAAGACAGTGATGAGAAAGTGATTTGTACCTAACCATTACTACCGGAAACTGTACCAAAAGTTACAAAGGATTACACAGGGCAACCGCAGCGTGGAAGATTATTTCAAGGAGATGGAAGTAGCCATGATCCGAGCTAATGCAGCGAAGATTGAAAGGCTACTATGGCCAGGTTTTTGAACGGATTGAACCGGGAAATTGCTAATGCGGTAGATTTGCAACATTATGTTGAGTTGCAAGATATGGTGCACGTGGTGATCAAGATTGAGAATCAACTCAAGAGGAAGGGAGCCTACGCCAAAACCAAAGTCCAACCACACCCTCTTGGAAATCAAATCCCCTTTGAAAGAAAAAGGAGAAATCAGCCGCGTCAAAGCCCAAAATCGAGCCCAAACAAGGGACGACCAGCCTTGGAAACCAAGGTAAGCCTGATCCTAATACACCTCGAAATTGTGATATTAAATGTTTCAAGTGTCAAGGCTTTCAAGTGTCAAGGCAGGGGCCACAAGGCTAACCAATGTCCCAATCAAAGAGCTATGGTGATTCGAGACAACAATGAAATTGAGACCGATGAAGAGTCCAATGATGATTTTATGCCATTATTAGAAGATGTTGATGATGAAGAAGAAGAGCTTGCGGCTGAAGGAGATTTGTTGGTTGCAAGAAAATCTCTTAGTGTGCGAGATAAAGAAGATGATGAAGTACAACGAGAAAATCTCTTCCATACTAGATGCCTAGTGAACAATAAGGTATGTAGTGTGATCATTGATGGCAGAAGTTGTACTAATGTAACAAGTACTATTATGGTGGAGAAGTTAGGGCTGCCTATTATTAAGCATCCCAAGCCATATAAGTTGCAATGGTTGAATGATAGTGGGGAGATCAAGGTGAATAAGCAAGTATTAGTCGCATTTCGTATTGGGAAGTATGAAGATGAGGTCTTATGCGACGTAGTACCAATGCAAGCTGGTCGTCTATTGCTAGGGCAACCATGGCAATTTGATTGCCGAGTGAAGCATGATGGATTCACCAACAAATATTCTTTTGAGCTTAATTATAAGACGATTACTCTTGTCCCTATGTTACCAAAGCAAGTGTATGAAGATCAATTAAAATTGCAAAGGGAGAATGACCAAAAGAAAGAGAGTGAGAAAAAGAGAGAAAGAGAGGAAAAGAAAAAGAGTGAAGTTGAAAAAAATGAGAAAGAGAGAAAACAAAAGAACTTTTATGCGAGAGCGAGTGAAGTTAAAAGAGCATTGTAATCAAGGCAGCCGATGATTATGCTTTTGTACAAGGAGGCATATTTAAATACTAATGAACTTAACTTGTCTTTGCCTAGTTCTATTATTTTTTTGTTTCAGGATTATGCAGATGTCTTTCTCGATGAGATGCCACATGGATTACCGCCAATTAGAGGGATTGAGCATCAAATTGATTTTGTTCCTGGCGCTACCATTCCAAACAGACCAACCTATCGGAGCAACCCGGAGGAGACGAAGGAGCTACAAAGGCAAGTGTCTGAACTGATGGAGAAGGGGCACGTGAGAGAAAGCATGAGTCCGTGCGCTATTCCGGTGATTTTAGTGCCTAAGAAGGATGGGACGTGGAGCATGCACGTTGATTGTCGAGCTATCAACAATATAACGGTAAAGTATCGACATCATATTCCTCGCTTAGATATATGTTAGATGAGTTGCATGGAGCTTGTGTATTTTCTAAAATTGATTTAAAAAGTGGGTATCATCAAATTAGAATGAAAGAAGAAGATGAATGAAAAACTGCTTTTAAAACCAAACATGGTTTATATGAGTGGTTAGTGATGCCCTTTGGGCTAACTAATGCACCGAGTGCTTTCATGCGGTTAATGAATCATGTTTTGCGTGCATTTATTTGTAGATTTGTTGTTGTCTACTTTGATGATATCTTGATTTATAGCAAAACCTTGAAGGATCATGTTGAGCATTTAAAATTAGTTTTAGATATGCTTTGAAAAGAAAAGTTATTTGCTAACATGAAGAAGTGCACTTTTTGCACCGATAAGCTTGTCTTTCCTGGTTTTGTTGTGAGTGCACAAGGTATACAGGTTGATGAGGAGAAAGTACGTGCAATACAAGAGTGGCCGAGTCCTACCACTGTGGGGAATGTACAAAGTTTTCATGGACTTGCTAGCTTTTACCGGCGGTTTGTGAAAGATTTTAGTACCATAGCCGCGCCACTGACCGAGGTGATCAAGAAAAACGTGGAATTCAAATGGGGGGGTGAACAAGAGAAGGCGTTTCAATTGATTAAGGATAAGTTGACCCGTGCGCCCGTACTTGCATTACCAGATTTCACTAAATCATTCGAGCTTGAGTGTGATGCGTCGGGTTTAGGAATAGGGGTTGTTCTTATGTAAGGAGGAAAACCAATTTCTTACTTTAGCGAGAAATTGAGTGGGGCAACCTTGAACTATCCGACGTATGACAAGGAATTATATATATTGGTTAGAGCATTGGAAACTTGGCAACACTACCTTTGGCTTAAAGAGTTCGTGATTCACACTGTCTTTGAAGCATTTGAGGAGCCATCACAAGCTGAATAAGAGGCATGCGGACTGGATGGAGTTCATTTAGACATTCCCATATGTCATTCGGTACAAGCAAGGTAAAGAAAATATTGTTGCTGATGCACTTTCACGAAGGTATGTGTTAATCTCTGCCCTTGATGCTAAATTATTTGGTTTTGAGCATATAAAGGAATTGTATCCAATTGATATTGATTTTTGTGAGGAGTATAAAGCATGTGAGAAAAATGCAGTGGGTAAGTTCTTTAGGCATGATGGTTTTTTATTTCGTGAGAATAAATTATGTATGCCTAATTTCTCTATGCGTGATTTGTTAGTGAGAGAAGCCCATGGGGGAGGATTGATGGGGCACTTCGGGATTGCTAAGACCTTAGATATTTTGCAAGAACACTTCTTTTGGCCACGTATGAAAAGAGACGTTGAGAGAATTTATGGAAGATGTGCTACGTGTCGGCAAGCAAAATCCCGTGTGCCACCGCATGGCTTATATATACCATTACCTATTCTTAGTGAACCTTGGATAGATATTTTCATGGATTTTGTTTTGGGTTTACCTAGGTCTAAGAATGGTAGAGATTCGATTTTTGTGGTCGTTGATAGATTTTCTAAAATGGCTCATTTTATTCCATGTCACAAAACCAATGATGCTTCACATGTTGCTGATTTGTTCTTTAGAGAAATTGTAAGATTGCATGGTATGCCTTGGACCATTGTTTCAGATAGAGATTCTAAATTCTTAAGCTACTTCTGGAAGACCTTGTGGTGTAAGTTAGGAACTAAGTTATTATTTTCTACTACTTGTCACCCACATCTGATGGTCAAACTGAGGTTGTGAATAGAACTTTATCTACTTTGTTAAGGGCTATCATTAAAAAGAATATTAGAACATGGGAGGAATATTTACCGCATGTTGAGTTTGCTTATAATCGCACTGTTCATTCTGTTACTCAATTTTCACCTTTTGAAATTGTGTATGGATTTAATCCTTTAACTCCATTAGATTTATCTCCATTACCTTATTCTTAATATACTAATTTTGATGAAAAGAAAAAGGCTGAGTTTGTTAAGCAGATCCATGAGAAGGCAAGGCTCAACATTGAAAGGAGGACGGAGCAATATGCAAAGCAGGTGAATAAAGGACGTCAGAAGCTGGTTTTTGAACCTGGAGATTGGGCATGGCTGCACATGCGAAAAGAATGATTGCCGAAACAACGTCGTTCTAAGCTACTTCCTAAAGGAGATGGACCTTTTCAAATTCTTGAACGCATCAACGATAATGCTTATAAGCTTGACTTACTAGGGGAGTACAACGTTAGCGCTACTTTTAATGTTGCTGACTTAAGTCCATTTGATGTCAGTAATGATTTGAGGGCAAATCCTTTTCAAGAGGAGGAGAATGATGGAGGCAAGGCTGTTGTGCAAAATGAAGACAATTCAAAGGCCATCCAAGTTCCAACAGGCCCAAGTACAAGGTCACGGGCTAAGAAGTTAAAGGCAGAGCTTAATGAATTAATTCAAGCTATTTGGGCTCAAGAAGAAGGCACAGTCAAGCCCATTGGAGAGAAAAAACGTAGAGCACAAAATGGAGGCTGGATTACACTTATTCAAGCCCAATTGGAGTGAGAAGACCATGTCTATGCGGCCCAAGAGTGTGGAGTCAAGCCCACACGTTTGAGTGTGGAGTCAAGCCCACACGCTTTTATTTATTATTGTTATTATTTCTTTTAAAGACTAGTTCTTGTGTGATTAGGATTTGTTTTGAGGATTCCTTATTGGATTGGTTTCTTGTTGCCTAAGTTTTCATCTCCCTATTTAAAGGGGGGGTCATTGTTTTATTTTATTATCTAAGACATTATTCATAATAATATTGAGTGATTTATTCTTCCTTGGTTCTTCACGAACTACTTGAACTTATCGGTTTGTCTGTAACGTTCATTCGACTTATCAATCAGTATTCCGCACCCGATTGTGGCGTCTTCGTTTTCCAACAGAATCTGATTGTAGAAACGGTTCAGGTCATTAATTTGCTATGGTTTTCGTGTGTATCTGTGTCGAGATTCGCACAACCAATTCGTTGTGTTTGCGGGTTTCGTGCGATATCACCGTAGGTCGTATCAACCATGGACAATAGCAGCTCTTGTTTAGCAATGGCAAGATGGTTTAGCTTTCGTGGATATAAACTGATAAATGCTGACCAAATGATCAAAAGAAGAGAAACTAACAGTTCACTTAAAAGTTTATTTTGACATGAACTTTGGCCAAAGTTCACTTAAAAACAACTTAGATTAATTTTTTATTTTTTCTGGACTGTATTAACAAAGCGAGTAACCAGTTTATATAATTTTCTCATCTATATATATCTTGTTTTCTGATTTTTTAATTTTTTCAAGTATAAGCGATGATTCTAATCTACTCTTACAGGAATGGGGGAAGAGCCACTAATTAAATAACTAGATTTATATTTCTATAAGCCTTCACAATTAAATCATTCTAAACATGTACATAGTGAGATTGGAACTTTGTCACCTCTCACAAGTTGAGACTTGAGAGATACGCAGGCCAGCCAAATATATCTTGCTGAGATTGATAAAAATTGATAACGTAATTATAATTAATTAGGGGATTTAGACGCCATTGGTTGGTTGGCTTTGGTCAACCAACGACTATAATTGAAAAAAAATTAATAATAAGTAAATAAAATCTGTACAGTTTATTAAGCCATCGTTTAAATTGCCGAACCTAATTTACTGGTATAATTCTATTTTATTTATTTTTTTGTTTTTTTAAATTGGGTATTTTTAAAAATGATGGATGCATTCACATTTTGGGACTCCAGCACGAATAGGAATGAAGTGTAAAACAAATTTGGCTTCAAGATTTAATATTTATTTTAATTTTTGAACGATCAAGTTCAAATGTAGTGGAGGGATCGTGGAAACAATATTACTCAATGTAAAAAGTTAATTGTAAAAATTAATTTGAAATGTTGTCTTAAATTCTAAAAATGGTTGATTTAAAATAGATTTTTTTATACAATGGTTTCAATTAAATTAATATATACAGATACATACATATAATAAAGAAAAACGAATTCCATATTTTAAGAATAGTAAAGAATGTTCATTACGAGAAGATAAATTGACTAATTTTTTCATGAAACTTGTGGAGATGATCTTTATAGTGAAGTACATCATCTCATCAAAAAATTCATACTGAAAATGGGTTTAATGAAACTTTGATACATTTGTTGACCCGGATATATATATAGATATTTGAGATGAATTATTATATAAGCAAGGGTCATTTTTAGCACGATTGAAAAAATATCCATGTATAAATGTGTAAACATCATTTATATGCATTATTTGACTTTGGTGGCTCCAAAAATAAGCAATAAAAATCAGATTGTCCGTAAATTTAAATAGCAATTGAAAATGGAGCAAGATCACCAAGTGAAGAGAACGGGGGATGGGGGAATCAAATGATAAGGAGAAGATGGATACAAAAAATAATAGATGTCATGTGCCCTTACGAAAGTGGTAAAAAAATAAAGTTTACCTTAATGGGATGTGCCCTAATTAAAAACTAGATGTGCCCATACCATTAACCAAAGTATATATATGTCGGGTTTAAGTTTTAATTTTCTCAATGAATCTGATTTCTGTTAATTTATCTGTCATCAGATGAACCGAGCTGGCACTCGCTGGCACTCTCATTAGCTTGGCCATGGACAATAGCAGCTCGTGTTTAGCAATGGCAAGATGGTTTAGCTTTCGTGGATACGAACTGATAAAGGCTGACCAAATGATCAAAAGAAGAGAAACTAACGGTTCACTTGAAAGTTTATTTTGACATAAACTTTGGCCAAAGTTCACTTAAAAACAACTTAGATTAATTTTTTATTTTTTCTGGACTGTATTAACAAAGCGAGTAACTAGTTTATAAAATTTTCTCATCTATATATATCTTGCATGTTTTCTGATTTTTTTATTTTTTTTAATATAAGCGATGATTCTAATCTACTCTTACAGGATCGAGTACTAGGGGAAGAATTACTAATTGAATAACTAGATTTACGTACATTTCTATAAGCCTTCACAACTAAATCATTCTAAACACGTACATATATATATAGTGAGATTGGAACTTTGTGACCTCTCACAAGTTGAGACTTGAGAGTTACGCAGGCCAGCCAAATATATCTTGCTGAGATTGATAAAAATTGATAACGTAATTATAATTAATTAGGGGATTTAGACGCCATTGGTTGGTTGGCTTTGGTCAACCAACGACTATAATTGAAAAAAAAAATAATAATAAGTAAATAAAATCTGTAAAGTTTATTAAGTCATCATTTAAATAGCCGAACCTAATTTACTGCTATAATTATATTTTTTTTAATTTTTTTTTTAAATTGGGTATTTTTAAAAATGATCGATGCGTTCACATTTTGGGACTCCGGCGCGTATAAGAATGAAGTGTAAAACTAATTTGGCTTCAAGATTTAATTTTTATTTTAATTTTTTGAACGATCAAGTTCAAATGTAGTGGAAGGATCGTGGAAACAATATTACTCAATGTAAAAAGTTAATTGTAAAAATTAATTTGAAATGTTGTCTTAAATTCTAAAAATGGTTGATTTAAAATAGATTTTTTTTATGTCGAGATTTTTTTATACAATGGTTTCAATTAAATTAATATATACAGATACATACATATAATAAAGAAAAAGGAATTCCATATTTTAAGAATAATAAAGAATGTTCATTATGAGAAGATAAATTGACTAATTTTTTCATGAAACTTGTGGAGATGATCTTTATAGTGAAGTACATCATCTCATCAAAAAATTCATACTGAAAATGGGTTTAATGAAACTTTGATACATTTGTTGACCCGTATATATATATATATAGGACCAAAAAAATTCAACGGTTTACCCCCTCAAAATGATTGGTCCGCATTTAAGGACCAAAAAAGAGGTTCTCTTTAGATCTTTCCCCTTATATATATATATATATTTGAGATGAATTATTTCATAAGCAAGGGTCATTTTTAGCAGGATTGAAAAAATATCTATTTATAAATGTGTATATAATTTATAAAAATTTGAAGTGCTAAAGTTTGTTTTAGCATAAACTTCCAAAATACAAATTACCCTTGGTAATTTTTCACTTATGCCTATATAGCTATTTTTTGTATAATAATTCGAACGGATTTGTTTGTATTACGTAATTAAAATCAAAACTTTGGACCAGGAGGAGGGTGAATGGTCCAATAAAGTGCCAGAACAATTACACCCCATTCCAAATGTACGATGATTTTCGCCGCTAATGGGACAAGTTTATATATTGATGATTTCAGTTTTGGCTTTGATATGGGTTGAGGAATACGTAGCTCGGGTACTGAAAACATGAACTATGTACGCGGTGGAGTTAGGCCATCTCCAATGGTGTGGGTATTATGGTAATGTATATGGGTAAATTTAGCATACGCATTTCTTGATGTGTTGCAACGGGTAGGGTAAATATACACACACGATGAACTGTCCATCGCGCCACACATGAGGCAGTGCCACATCACCACCCGCACGACACTCTGTCTATCACGCCACTTGCCACGTGCCATTGTCCCCATGGTGACTCATCTCCACGCGATGGAATGTACATCGCGCCGTGGCTGTTATGCCCACACGATAGACTGTCCATCGTGGGGGGCAATAGCTTGTCGGCTTGCATCTTTACCTTTTCTCTCCCATTTTAGCCTACAATTTCCCACTTTACCTAGTGCGCTGGAGGTGTGAAAATGGGAAATTTGCCATTTTAGCCAATGCATTGGAGGTGGTCTTGGAGGTCGTTTGGACCAGCTTCTTAATCATAAGGTACGCATTGACATATCATTTTTTTAATTCTATTGCTATCATCATGGTTATATATTAACTTTTTACAGAGTTGCAAAATGAAATGAGTAAATTGTTAAAATATTACTCAATGTAAAAGGTTGATTGCAAAATATTAATTTGAAATTATATCTTAAATTCTAAAAATGATTGTTTTAAAATAGAAAATAAAATAAAATCATGCAGGGTTTCAAATAAATTTATATATACAGATACATATAAATAGGGCACATTTCTAGTAAGGTTTTAAGTTAAGAAACTTGAGTCACGGATTGGGCATTTTAGGGGAGTCAAACATATGACGTTTTTGACGAAACTAGGTGTAAATAATCTCCATGATTAGTAGAACATCTCTACCATATTTCATAAAGAAATTCAACCAGAAAGTGGGTTAACTACGAAATTGAAATATATATCTTTGTTAACTAGACAACTATATTTCAATTTTGTAGTTAACCCATTTCTTAGTTATTTTTTCATGAAATTGGGTAGAGATGATATATACCAAGTTTCTCAAAAAAACTCATAAGTTTGACCTCCCAAAATGCCCAATCTGTGACTTGAAGTCCTTAAGTTAACACTTTACTTGAAATGTACCCAATATATATATATTAAGAAATGTTTTTGTATTAAAGAAAAAACAAAATAAAAAGAATCCCTTATTTTAAGAATAATAAAAGTCGTCTATTTTGAGAGAGTATACGGATAATTGTTTTCCAAGAAACTTTGTGGAGATGATTTCTATAATGAGTATATCATCTGCACAAAATTTCGTCGAAAATATCCAAACCAAAAGTGGCTATAATGAAACTTTGATACATTTATTGACCTGGATATATATATATATTTGAGATAAATAATTTCATAAGCACGGGTTAATATTTTTAGCGCAATACGTACATATGAGCTAGGTTGTGTATATGTGAGAGAAAGAGAGATAAATTGTTTTTTTTTTTTTTTTGTTTTTAAGTTTAGGGCATTTTATGTATTTCTCGTTCTTTTTCAGTTGACCAAATAATCAACGAAAAGAAACTAACGGTTCAGTTAAAAACATGTTTCAACGTTTAATTTCTAAAAATTTGAAGTGCCAAAATCTATTTTAGCATAAACTTTGGGAGCCAAAATAGAAATTACCCTTTTTATTTTTTCACTTTTGCCTGTATATCTATTTTTTTTTTAATAATTCATACATATTTTGTTTGTATTATGTAATTAAAAACTAAACTTTCGCGTGATGATTTGTAATTGTATCAGGAGGAGGACATAGAATTGGGTTGTTACAATTACAATCCCTTTCTCCGCGACCTCGACAAGAAGTTGGCCAAGGAGTCGAGTTTTGGGTTTTCTGATATGGGTGGAAGAATACCTGGCTCGGGTACTGAATACATGAACTACACACGTGGTCAAGTTAGAGGTCGTTTGGACCAGCTTTTCACTCATAAGGTACGTATTCAGACATCATTTTTTTATTTCTATTGCTATCAACATCTTTATTATATTTTACAGTAGTTGCAAAATAAAATGTGTAATTTTTTTAAATATTCTATCACAGTTTAGAGTTTCGGTGGGAATAACAAGCATCCCTCGGTGGGGTAAAAACAATTTCGATTAACAAAGTATATATATAATGGGAGGTGTAGGTGGTCAAAATTTTACGACCCGACCCACTGTAAAAATAGTTCGAGAAACGAGTCCGGGAAAATGAACGAAACAGGTCAAGTGTGACAAAAGGAATTTTTGGGCGCGGTAGGTTCTCCCGGCAGCGCTTATGCTGATCCGGCAGTACGTCCTCCGTTTGTGTGTATATGGTTACTATATTGAGCTCTTAAGGTAATATTAATGGTGTTACAAGCTTTCTCTCTCTAAAACATATTAAGTAAAACTAGTAACTCTCTGCCCAAATACCTAGTAACCAACCCTTTTTCCGAGCCTCCCTTCTTCTATTTATACATATAAAATTAGGGTTACATTTGCTCATTAGGGTTGACAATGAAATGACCAAAAAGGGTAAGACTTGGATAATACTCTAGCTTTCATTCCCTTATCCACTGCTAACAACTTCTGAATTTGTACATTGGTAGTGGAGCAGTGGGGATCTACACAATTATATGCAGACCCATACGAATTGGTGTAATCATCAACATGCGTCTCCCACTTGTTCCTCTCGTGCTATAGCACGTGTTCCCCCCTCATGGGGGTCTCGGCATCAGCTTTCCATCTCGGCGTGCCTTGGCACCTTTTCTTCTATATATTCTTTTTGTTATTTCTTTTAGTTTAGGCATGGCCTATCTGCCAGGCCTGTGGTATGGGCCTCCAAGTAAACTAGATTGGCCCAGTTTATCTTAGCCAAATTTTATGCTCCCTCAATTGCCCCCTCAAGCATGCGATCTCATCAAACAAGATGTGGATCACGTGCTTGAGCCCAATCTTCGGACGGAAGTTTCTCTAGATGACCCGATCCGATTCCACGTGTTGATCATCAATCTTCTTACTTAGGAACTTGAGATTTGACCCATTTCTTTCGGGTTTGTGACTCCTTTTCTTCATTGCACGCTTCTTAAAGGTATAACTACCCTTTGAATATCGCATTGCTATCACTGTGCGCTTGCTCTTCCAAAGAGAGGACAAGAAAAACTGCTGCTTGCAAAATCATACTCTGCCTCTGCTCTAGGGCTTTATCAAATCGATTACTTGCTGTTTCATTCTTCTTTGCATTTTGCTTCTCATTAACCCAGCCATTGTCCTTTCCATAAACCTTTTCGAAACCCTAGAAAACGATCGGCTGTTATCGATTAGGAAATGAGGAGAGGAAGAACGAATTCCACCACAATTTTCTTCTTGAACAGTTCCAATGGGAGGAAATCGAAAGCGATGGAGATGTGATTTTTGAGATAGTGGGGTTTGAAGCCGTCACGTATCCCGTTTATACAGCATATTTTGGGCAAGCCGGATTGCGGGTTCCCTTTGAGCCATTATTGGTCAATTTTCTTCACCAAATTCGCCTTTATCTAAGTCAAGTTTCTCCCAACACAGTCAAGATAATATTGGGCCTGGCCAAGATTAATATAAGGTTTAACATGCAGTTCAACTTCTGGGATATCGCATACTGTTACTCTTTCAATTTTTCTAACTCTGAGGGTAGATGGAGTTTGAAGGGGAGACCGAAGGCCCCGACCCTAATTCTTGATTTATGAGATTCTAGTAAATATATGTATAACAATGTAGTGGTCCTGAAGGTGAATGTGGAGCCCGATCCCACCGGATTCTTAGTTCCCATGCAACACGGCCGACCTAGTAAGTCATCGTTGAATTTTGTATTGTACCGACTTATGTCCTTCGCTTGTTGACTATAATCTCAATGTTGTGTTTGTCTCTTGCAGACGATAGGTTGCTCTCCGGACCTGCTTGGGGTATTATTCTTTATGAACAGCTGAATGCCATCACTCGTCACACTGGCAACAGTAATGGCTCAATACTGAATCATCCCAGGGCGGCCCATAACCTTCTGGGCTATTCCTGACAGTACATCCATCCTTGATAGAACTTTCCTAGGCGATTGGATAGGAGATCAATTGGAACCTCCAGCTCTGTACCAATTGTTCGCCCGGTATCATATTCTCAGCCGAGACATCTGGGCCAATAAGGAGAGGACAGTGCACAAAGCGGTCGAAGGCCATGCAGAAGCAATTTCGAGCCCACCACAGAAAAGGCACCAGAAGAGTAAAGCCCAAATGTCGGCCAGAGTAAACATCTTGGCGTTTTTCGCAGTCGATGAAAGTCCGGCTGCTCATGGTACCATTGACACATCGATTCTGGCATCAGGTCAAGTTACCATTGCGGATGATATCTGATACGAACCACGCCAACAACGTGACGAAACCCGTAGCAAAGACGGTCCTAAGATCGTTTCTATAATCAGAATGGATGAAAAACCTTGACCCTTTGCTTATATGGAAGCAAGAACCTTGGTATAAGGAATAATTATGGATGGGGAAACCACGACCCGACACCTATAAAGAGATGTGAACCTTGGTATATTTGAAGACGCCACAATCGGATATGGAAGAGCCGATTGATAAGTCGGATGTGAACGCCACGGAAAATTCCGATAAGTTCGATAGTTCTTAAGAACCAAGAGAATTAAAAACTCTCAAATTTTATTAATGAAAACTCACACTTGATGCCCCAAATGGAATGGGATGGGGAGGTATTTATAGTTGTTACAAAATACATCCAATGGTCTACATTCAATCCCACCAAATATGATCTAAGGGCTCACATTTATTCTCACCTAATACAAGTGACATAAGCAATGACATCACTAAAGACTTATGTAAGCAATGACATCATCGATGCATGATGTAAGCAATGACATCATCAAGTACATGACAAGATACTAATTTTAAAATATAAAATAAAAATAATTTTAATTATTCCGAGGCTTGAATTATGGAATTCCAGCCTAAAACTCGAGACAAATGATCAACACCTTCAATGGGCCTCCATGAATTATCTTGAGCCCATGTTGCTTCAACACCTTCAATGGGCCTCCATGAATTAGCTTGAGCCCATGTTGCTTGAATCAGCCCATTAAGCACTTCTTTGAATTTCTTTGCACGAGCTCTTGTAATCGGCCCTACGGGAACTTGAATTGGATCTAAGCAACTTTCAATTCTCATGCTAGCTGTGTCTTCATCATTCCCCTCCTCTTGAAAAGGATTTGTCCTCAAATCATCACCTGCAGAGAAAGGACTTAAATCGGAAATGTTAAAGGTAGCACTTACATTGTACTCTCCTGGTAATTCAAGCTTGTAGGCATTGTCATTGATGCGTTCTAACACTTGAAATGGTCCATCTCCCCTTGGAAGAAGTTTAGAACGCCGATGCTCCGGAAAACGTTCCTTTCATAAATGTAGCCAAACCCAATCTCCTGGTTCAAACACTATCTTCTTGCGCCCTTTGTTGGCTTGTTGAGCATATTGTTATGTCCTCCTTTCAATGCTTAGTCTTGCTTTCTCATGAATCTGTTTTACAAGTTCAGCTTTCTTTTTGCCATCTAAGTTTACTCGTTCACTCAGAGGTAGAGGAGTTAAATCCAAAGGAGATAATGGATTAAAACCATAAACAATCTCAAATGGTGAATACTTAGTAGCAGAATGAACAGATCGATTATAAGCAAACTCAACATGTGGCAAACAATACTCCCATATTTTCAAGTTCTTCTTAATGATAGCACGCAACAAAGTAGACAAAGTTCTATTCACAACTTCAGTTTGACCATCAGTTTGAGGATGACAAGTAGTAGAAAACAATAACTTGGTTCCTAACTTTCCCCACAAAGTCTTCCAAAAGTAACTCAAGAACTTTGCATCTCTATCAGAAACAATTGTCCTAGGCATGCCATGCAACCTAACAATTTCTTTGAAGAACAAATCGGCTATATGAGATGCATCATCGGTTTTGTGACATGCAATGAAGTGTGCCATTTTTGAAAACCTATCTACCACCACAAAAACCGAATCTTTCCCCCTCTTAGTCCTAGGTAAACCCAAAATAAAATCCATAGAAATATCAGTCCAAGGTTCACTAGGTATAGGTAACGGGGTGTACAAACCATGGGGTTTTAGCTTAGATTTAGCTTGTTTACAAGTGACACACTTCTCACAGATTCTCTCCACATCACGTTTCATACGAGGCCAAAAGAAATGTTCATGCAAAACTCCTAAAGTCTTAGCTACACCAAAATGACCCATCAAACCCCCACCATGAGCTTCTCTAACAAGCAATTCACGCAAAGAACAAATAGGCACACATAATTTATTTTCCCGAAATAAAAAACCATTATGCCTATAGAATTTACCAAAAGACACTCTCTCACTTGCATTAAACACATCACCAAAATCAGCATCATGTGCATACAAATCTTTAATGTATTCAAAGCCAAGCAATTTTGCATCTAAAGTGGAGATCAAAGCATACCTTCGGGACAATGCATCAGCCACCACATTCTCCTTACCTTGTTTGTATTTGATCACATAAGGAAAGGTTTCAATGAATTCCACCCACTTGGCATGGCGTTTGTTCAACTTTTGCTGTCCTTTCAAATACTTTAATGATTCATGATCCGTGTGAATCACAAATTCCTTTGGCCACAAATAGTGCTGCCACGTTTCTAAAGCTCGAACCAATGCATACATCTCCTTGTCATAAGTTGGGTAGTTTAAGGCTGCCCCGCTTAGTTTTTCGCTGAAATAAGCAATTGGTCGTCCCTCCTGCATAAGAACTGCACCCATACCAATACCTGAAGCATCACATTCAATCTCGAACGTTCTAGTAAAGTTAGGTAACGTCACTGTGACTGACCAGTAGCTTCGGAGCTAATTTTAGGCTAGTAAATGTCCGAACCGGAAAATTTTCACTAGGAAGAAGTTTTAGCCCTTCGCGTCTTCTTTCTAACGATATAAAGAACGCCAAAATCGGAGTTCTGAGCGAAAAGATATGATCGAAATGGTAACACTGCACAATTGTCTAAAATATTTTTATTTCTCCATAATTTGTAGGCTAAACATGTAGGTATCTAGAATAGGTTAAATGTATCCGAACAAGGACTAAGATAAATAAAATAAAGAGAATTATAATAAAGAGTGTAAAAAAAATGGGAACACGGTAATCAAACCCGAACATAATTATCAATAAATAAATCTCAAATCATAACCAACTAATGAAATTGGTATGACAAATATCAAAATCAAAAAAAAAAAATTAAACTCATATAAAGGTATAAAACAAGGATGCTCATGCTCAAATGAAAATGCAAATGCAAATGCTACAGGTATTACAGTCTCCCCTCCTAAAAAGAATTTCGACCCGAAATTCGAAAGGAATCCAATTGAAATGAGGATGAGTAATGTCTAACGTACCAAATGAGGATATAAACGAAGAATTTCTGATTCTAATTCCCATGTTGCTTCCTCCATATTATGATGGAGCCAAAGGACCTTCACTAACGGAATAACTTTGTTATGAAGAATCTTCTCCTTGCGATCTAAAATTTTGACCGGTATAGTTTTATAAGAAACACTCTCATCGATTTCTAATTCTTCCACCGGTAGAACATGTGACGAATCGGGGATATACTTTTTAAGCATAGAGACATGAAAAACATCGTGTACTCGATCAAGGGAGGATGGTAGCGCTAATTGATAAGATACATTACCGACACGTCGTAAGATCTCGAAAGGACCTATGTAGCGCGGTGCTAGCTTGCCTTTGCTACCAAAACGAATGATTCCTCTATTAGCTTTCACCTTCAAAAACACAAAATCACCCACTTCAAATTGTAGTGGGCGTCTTCGTTTATCAGCGTAGCTCTTTTGACGACTTTGGGCTGTGGTTAACCGTTGCTTGATAAGTCGAATCTTTTCAGTCGTCTCTTCCACAAGTTGTGGCCCAATAAGTGCTGCTTCTCCAACTTCAGTCCAACACATAGGTGAGCGACACGGTCTTCTATATAAGGCTTCATACGGTGCCATTCCGATACTTGCTTGAAAACTGTTATTGTAAGCAAATTCCGCTAACGATAAATGGTCATCCCAACTGCTTTGAAAATCTAAAGCACACACTCGTAACATATCTTCAAGAATTTGTACAGTTCGCTCCGATTGGCCATCAGTTTGCGGATGAAATGCAGTACTCATCTCAAGTCGGGTGCCAAGTGCACTTTGAAATGCTTTCCAAAATCGTGATGTAAAGCGTGCATCTCTATCTGATACAATGGAAACGGGGACTCCGTGAAGGCGTACAATCTCTCGTACGTAGAGTTTAACAAGTGTCTCAGGTGAGTCGGTATCCTTTATTGGTAAGAAATGGGCTGATTTGGTGAGACGGTCGATAATTACCCAAATAGCATTATGCTTCTGTTGCGTTCTCGGTAGCCCCATAAGGAAATCCATCGTAATATTTTCCCACTTCCACACAGGAATAGGGAGGGGTTGAAGTTCACCGGCAGGTCTTTGATGCTCGATCTTGATTTTTTGACAAGTGAGGCATTTTGATACATAAGTGGTAATTTCTCGTTTCATTCCCATCCATTGATAAGTGTGTTGGATATCTTTGTACATCTTTGAGCTTCCAGGATGGATGGTGAATTTGGACTTGTGGGCATCATCTAGTATTTCTCACTTAATGTCTTCATTGTCATTCGGTACAAGGATTCTTCCTTTATAACGTACACCACCATCAACACCAATAGTGTGATGTTCAACTAATTCTCCACTTTCTAACTTCTTTTTAATTTCAGCAATTTCTTCGTCTTCAGACTGACTTTGAATTACTCGGTCTTGAATGAGTGGTCGAATAATGATGTTGGCAAGAAAAGCAACATTTTCTCGATGATCAACAACCAAATTAAAGTCTTGTAACGCTTGACAAAGTTTCCACTCCCGACACCGTAGAGAGGATAAGGACCCTTGGTTCTTTCGGCTAAGCGCATCGGCAACAACATTCGCCTTCCCAGGGTGATATTGTAGAGTGAAGTCATAATCTTCAAGAAATTCCATCCATCGACGTTGTCGGAGATTAAGGTCACGTTTTGTGAAGATATACTTCAAGCTCTTATGATCCGTATAAACTTCGAATTGCTCTCCGTATAGCTAATGTCGCCATAACTTCAAAGCAAAAACTACAGCAGTAAGTTCAAGGTCATGGACTGGATAATTTCTCTCGTGGGTCTTCAACTGGCGCGAACCGTAAGCAATAACATGTCCCTCTTGCATAAGCACACAACCTAATCCGATACGAGAAGCGTCACAACATAGTACATAACCACGGCCTTGTTCAGGTAAAACAAGTACGGGCGCAGACGTTAGTCGACGCTTGAGTTCGTTAAAAGATTCTTCACACTTATCGGTCCAAACATAAGGAACACCTTTTTGGGTAAGCCTCGTGAGCGGTGCAGCAATCTTAGAGAAGTCTTGAACAAAACGTCGATAGTAACCAGCGAGACCAAGAAAACTTCGAATTTCAGTAACATTCTTCGGACGTTGCCAAGAGGATATGGACTGAACTTTAACGGGGTCAACGGATATACCACCACGAGATACCACATGGCCAAGGAATTTGACCTCATCTTTCCAAAAGTCACACTTGCTAAATTTAGCATAAAGACGATGTTCTCGAAGAAGTTGAAGGGCTATACGAAGATGTCGATCATGTTCTTCATCGGTACGGGAATAAATAAGAATATCGTCTATAAACACCACAACGAAAGAATCAAGATAAGGTCGAAAGACGCAGTGCATAAGATCCATAAATGCCGCAGGTGCATTGGTCAAACCAAAAGGCATCACAAGAAACTCGAAGTGGCCATAACGGGTGTTGAATGCAGTTTTGGGAATATCTTCTTCCCGAACCCTTAGTTGATGGTAGCCCGATCGAAGATCAATTTTTGAGAAGCAGTGAGAACCACGTAGTTGGTCAAAGAGATCATCAATGCGAGGTAAAGGGTATTTATTCTTGATGGTGACTTGGTTAAGCTTGCGGTAATCAACACATAGACGAAGTGAACCATCAGCTTTCTTAGCAAAAAGAACCGGTGCTCCCCATGGAGAAGTACTATAACGGATAAAACCTTTGGCAAGAAGGTCATCAAGTTGGGTTTTTAATTCCTAGAGCTCGGCGGGCGCTAGTCGGTAAGGGGAAAAAGAGATAGGTGAGGTATTGGTTTGTAATTCAATAGTGAATTCTATCTCACGGTGAGGGGGTAAACCCGGTAAATCGTCGGGAAAAACATCAAGAAAATCACATACGGTGGGTACATCGCTCGGTGACAACTTAGGTGCTTCGACATTAGTGAGACTAGCCAACCAACTAATATAATCTCGTTGTTCTGTACGCGTAGCAAATGAATAAGGGTGGAATTCAGAATTTCTACCCATAAAGGCAACACGAACACCCCAAGGTAAATTTACAATAACCCTTCTGTTATAACAATCGATGACCGCTTGATACTTCGACAACCAATTCATACCCAAAATAACATCATACAAATCCATATCTAAGATGATAAAGGAATCCTCTATGAAACGCTCACGATCAACAGAAATTACAACGGAGCAACTACGGCTCAATCTAACCGTGCCATTGGCGGGTGTACCGACAGTTAAAGGAAAGTCCAACTCATAAGTAGGCAAGCCCAAACAAGTAATGAACGATGCTGAAATGAATGAATGAGATGCACCCGTATCAAATAATACCCTTGCTCCGGTGTTAAAGACAATAAGGTTACCTTCCATGGCAGCAACTCAGTCGGATTAGAAGATTGTGTAATTGAGTAGACACGACTTGATTGGGTGGTTCCATGGGTAAATGAGAGAGATTGAGATGGTTCATTAGCGGCGCTGAAACTTTGATAAGCTTGATACGGCGTTGGATTGGAATTAGAACGAGTGAAACTTCGAGAGGGTCCTCGGAAGTTTCCTTAAAAATTTCTACCACCACCATGACCAGCGAATCCACCTCGAACTCGACCACTACTTCCACCTTGATCATTACGACCACCCCGATTGGATACATGGCTATACGATTCAACCGTCTTTGAGTTTTTAGGACATTCAGCTCATTTGTGGCCATATTCACCGCAAGAGTAACATATAATTTGTCTTGAGTTCGGGTTTCCATCGGTAATCCGTAAAGAGGTATTCAAAGTTTGAGAATTGCTGCTATTTTTCTTGCTTGATTTGGGGATAAAGGTTGAACTTTCGACTTTTCTTTTGTTGCCCCTCCTCAAAGGTTCGATCTCACGGTACTCGGCATCCATTCTTAAAGCAGCTTCAACAAGTTCTCTGTAGCTATTAAACTTTTGAGACCCAAGATTGATACGATACATCGGCCGTAACCCATTCTTGAATCTCCTCATCTTCTCTTATGGGTGGGTATGGAAAGTCTCTTCATAAATGCTTAATTCTTCAAACTTCATCCGATAATCTTCAATGGTTCCGGTGCCTTGAATTAGTTGATCTAATTGAGAGAGCTTTTCATTCTTATGGGCTTCCGATACATACTCTTGAAGAAAAGCGGTGGTAAATTGCTCCCACGTACGAACACCAAAACTTTCTTTTGTGTGTCTCCACCATAAAGCAGCTCGGTTGGTAAGTCGGTCCGTGGCAACTTGCACTCGGTATCTATCGGGCACTTCAAGATTAGCAAGGCGCTCGGTGATTTGGTACAACCAACTATCAGCATCTACAGCCCCGATTTTCCCATCAAAAGTTGGAGGGTGCATTTGCTCGAAAATCTTAATGTATTCAGCGGGGGTAAGCTCTCGCTGATTTTCTCGGTTAATAGCATCTTGGAAAATGGGTTCATTTTGAGGGATTACTCGTTGATTTTCAATGTGTTGGAGCCCTTGGTTTTGGTTTTGGTTTTGGTTACCCGGTGGGATTACGGTGTGGGCATTAGTGTTTTCATTGTGGTTTTGGCCTTGTGAGTTGGTTACATTTGGGTTAGAAGCAAGTAAAGTTGTAAGACTTGTCATCGCTCTCACCATATTATCCATTTGGTTCATAAAAACATTTGGATCAAAAGTTTGTAGGAGTGGGTTTTGTTGCGTGGGGACTTGAACGGGCTGACTTTGTGGAGGTTGTACAGCTGGTACCGAAGGTGTAACGATTGATGGTGGCACTTGAGAAGGGGTACTATTCACAGCTCGTTTGGGTCTACCTCTATCTCGGGCAACAAAGGTAGGCTTGGCTTTGCTAGGGGATTTTCCTCCTCTCCCTCGGTTGCCTTTTGGAGGCATACTTTCTACACGAAGAAAATCAAGAAAACTTTGTAATAATAATGTGATTACTGAGGATCGAAATATAATAATTGAGCATAAATAGAAAAGAAGAGAAGACGACACACAATCCCATATCAACCCATATTGCATCCTAATAATGACTTAAACCTTAGCCTCTGATACCAACTTTGTAACGCCCCGAATCCCACACCCCGGGGTAGCGGGGACGCTACGGTATCCACCTATATGGCGGATATAAATTTGGATAATGGACGCATAAAAGACCAACTAAAATTCCTTAAATATAAATCTGAAAATTATAACGCACTTATATGATACAAACTGTAGACCAAATCACAAACCATTATCAAGCTCATTAAATATAAATAAAAGTCATATATACATAAAACCATAAGTACTCCACAAAATATTCTTCACTAATATTACATAACCACAACATATTATTAATAAAACTCAAAAGAAACAAACCAAAGTCTTCTACATGAAGACTACACAAGGTCTAGTTAGTATCAAGGATTTACTCTATCGCATGCAACCTCATCTTTTCCCCCTTTCCCTTGTCATCTACTACACGATCAGATTTTGTACCTGTGGAGGAAAACGTGAGCTAAAAAGTCCAATGGAAACAAGAGTGCAAAATGAAACTAATAATTGAACTATTAAAATTGTAAACAAGCCTAATAAATGAGGCTCCAAAGTATAATGGAATTTAACAAAGAAAATAATTACACCTCATTAAACTCATATAAGAATCATAAATAATGTTGGCACTTTGTTAAGGAATATATAAATCATAAAGTTGACACATTTAATTTTTGTTGTGTTGAAGATAAGTAACCGAAGATAAGTTGACACATACATAATGAATGGTTACTCCGTAAATGCTAATGTGGTGGTCCCCATTCCGGGGGCTCCTCACCACGTGGCAGTGGCACCTCTTACTTGCTTCCGTGCACGGTTTTCGGTCTTTTCATCCGAGGGGCTCTCCGTCCCAACTTACAAACCAACCACAAATATAAGCACAAGTACAATATCCATACAATACACAATTTACATTAAATGTGTCTTTAAACCATGTTTAAGTACCAACACTAAAGGAAATTCCATAAATAATTTTTAAAGTAAACTTATTCAATTATACCAATAATTTATGGGCAAGGTATACTATGACAAATTCACTGTTCATCATCAAAACTTGACTTTAAAACCCATATAACAATCAAACTTGCAAATTCATATATCAAATACCATCATCACAATTTCATAGTTCAATTAATAGCAATTTAGAAAATCATCTCTTCTCTAAAATAGCAAATCTAAGGTTCATAGTGATATAATTCAAAATTAACAATCTAAAGTATAAAACATGGAAATTAGAGTAGAGAAGAGAAGTTTACTCATGTTCCCACCTCAACAAATAAAGGATTGATGAAGAATTGAAGTAGTTGAGTATGAAGAACTTGAAGGATCCTTGAATGAATTGAATGATTCAAAGGAGGAGGATGATGAAATCTTGTTGATGATGTTGCTAGCTTGTGATTTATAGTAGTAGAATGGATTTAGTGGTTTAATTTGTGATGAATCAAGGTTTTAGGATGAGGTAAATAGAGAGAGATGCTCTGATTTCGTGGGTTTGGAGAAGGATAAAATGAGAAGTGTGTAGAAGAGAAGAGTATAAGTGGAAAAAAAAGAAAATTACCAAAATCCCCTGTTTTTACGTCACTGTGACTGATCAGTAGCTTCGGAGCTAATTTTAGGCTAGTAAATGTCCGAACCGGAAAATTTTCAGTAAGAAGAAGTTTTAGCCCTTCGCGTCTTCTTTCTAACGATATAAAGAACGCCAAAATCGGAGTTCTGAGCGAAAAGATATGATCGAAATGGTAACACTGCACAATTGTCTAAAATATTTTTATTTCTCCATAATTTGTAGGCTAAACATGTAGGTATCTAGAATAGGTTAAATGTATCCGAACAAGGACTAAGATAAATAAAATAAAGAGAATTACAATAAATAGTGTAAAAAAAATGGGAACACGGTAATCAAACCCGAACATAATTATCAATAAATAAATCTCAAATCATAACCAACTAATGAAATTTGTATGACAAATATCAAAATCAAAAAAAAATTAAACTCATATAAAGGTATAAAACAAGGATGCTCATGCTCAAATGAAAATGCAAATGCAAATGCTACGGGTATTACATGCGGTCCACAAGGGGGCAGGTTTCTTAGCCTTCAACAGTGCAAGCTCGGGCAAATGTTTAGAGACAAACAGGGCTATTGTTGTAAACGTTATTAATTAAGTGAATTAATTGTTGCAAACATTATTCCATGTAGTTGTGTTTATAACACTGAATAAACTTCATTTGATCACATTAGTAAGTACAATAAGTCTCGAAAACCACCTTTACTGTCACTGTATAAAATTGTACATGATATTTTCATCTAATGCATCAAATCTCCTCCTTCAATTGTTTCAAAGTCAATGGATCGATCCTTTTTGGTGTTCAAGAATTTCCCCGATCCTTAGCTTTTTCCACTCACTCCTATAATGATATATGACACGTCATGCTATGACCACCGCTTGATTTCTCAAAACTTATATTTCTCTATAGGGGAAAAGAAGAAGCAATATATAGCTAACAATTAATATAGTTTATAAAAATATGCTACAGTAGCGGGTCATCTATCAATTCCACTGAAAATATTTTTAAAATATTTTTACGAGTAGATTTTATTGAAAATATGAGAAGATTTTATTCAAAATATTTTTACAAGTAGACTTTATTCAAAATATTTTTACGAGTATATTTTATTCAAAATAGTTAACTCTTTTATAAAAATATAAAAAATAAAAATAAAATTAATTTTAAAAACTAAAAGCTCTTAAGCGACATACTAATATATATATATATATATATGTCTTCTAAGTTTTAATCTTAAGCAACAGACATAAATTAGTATGTCTCTTAAGATGTTTTAAAAAAATTCAAACTTTTTGCAAAAAAAAGGAGGCAAAAAAAAAATTTGGCGCAAAAAGCTAAATATCATAGGGGACATAGGTATTTATGTATGTCGCATAAAATGTAATCTTAGGAGACTTAAATAAATACCTATGTCTCTTAAGTAATAACTATAAATTGGGGAAAAAAATCCCCATTTCATAAAATCCCTAAAAACTAAAAGCAGCTCTCATTCTCACCTTCTCTGCCGCTGCTCTCACCCTCTCTCCGCCGCTGCTCTCACCCGCTCAGTCTCTCCTCTCCAAGTCTCCCGGCCTTTCACCCAATTTTCTTCTTTTTTGAAAACTTTCATAGCAACACAATAGGTTCTGATTTGTTGTATGTGATTGTGTTCATTCAGAAATCGTGGGTTTTATCCGAATCTCCTCAATCTACTCTGAGCGCTATCGAAACTTGGTCTAGCAACGGTAGCCCCAACAGACCATCGCAGGCTCCATCGCCTCCAACGACACCGTACGGTGTGAACGAAGACTCTTGGGATCTCATTTACGCAGCCGCAGGACGGATCGCAATCTTAAATAAGAGTGGCGATTAGGTCCCTAATTGCAAGGAACAACAGTTCCTCCTCGTAATCTCACTCCGGCCTACCCTTCGCCGGTAGTTAAACCCCAAAATACAGGGGCTTATTTGAACTAGTGCCTCCCTCATACTCTGTCACAGCCTAACCAAGTAAACCCCTTTCTTTCCTCGCACACTAATAAGAAATAAGTATTTTGCTTGTTTTGTTAATATTCTTATGGATGGATTTGGGGTTATTTATTTGCAGAGCTTTGTTTGCCTCGAAGATACGAAAACCTTACAGAATCTCGCAAGAAGCCAGGTACTTACAACTTTGGACCTTCGTATTTTCCAATACCATGGATTCTATGGGTTCATATAAATAATATTCTAGCAATATTGGATAACATAAAATAAACATTTCAATTCTAAATATTAACTTAATGTTTACATCCTCATAGATCTCAATTAGGCTGTCAGTGCATAGAAGAGAGAAAGAGAGAGCTGAACAGAATATACACACATACAGCATAATAAGCTTGGAGAGAGAAACGATAATTTTAAATTAATATGAGGAGAGCCTCATATTAATTTGGTAAATAAGTGTGGAAGCTTATGGCAAAAAGAGATCCGAGCAAGAAATTAAAAGAAAGGCTTTGCAATTTCACTCTCCCGAGTATCTAGCTTCGACGAGCTAATTAATTAACGGAGGGGCAGAACTGGGAGAGCGGGTATTATTATTGTATTGCTGGGGGAATTGGAGGGTAACGGTCCGACTTTACCTTATTAATTAGGTCTTTTATTTTACATCTTTGTCCTTTACTTCTTGTTTTTTTGGTTGGTTGACTTAATTATTATATATTGAAGAAAAAAGAAACATGGGATGTAAGAGATGCATACGAGGTAGCTTAGCTTTTGTACGAATGAATGAATGGATGAATGTATGTATGTAGTGCTGCTGCTGGGCATGCATCACTTACACCTTATCATGTAATTTCCTTTTGCTTTGTAATCATGATTTTATTATTAATGAATTTATTAACTATATATAATCATATCCCCTTTTCTTTTCACTCAACTTTATCCAATTCCAATCTCTAACTAGCTAGTAAGTAATCGGTGCAGATAAACCTCCAGATGGCGGCACGGATCGAGCAGCAAGATGCAAGGATCGCGGAGCTTGAGGCGCGACAGAAAGCAAACGATGAGGCGATGGAGGCGCGGGTACGGGATCTAGTATCGTCGATGATGGCGAATCTTCATACGGGTGGTGGTAGGACCAAGAGAGGTTTAGTGATAGACTTGTTTATTTATAGACTATTTTGCATCTTTATATATAGACTTCTTTTTTCTCTCTCTATTGCTAGACTTATGGTATTTTTGTTCTATATTTAAGTTTTGGCTTGTAATTAGACTCTTTGTACATTTTAATTTTGGCTTGTAAATATTAGACTTTGTACATTTCAATTTTGGCCTATTTTTGTGTGATTGAATTGTGTGTGAATGAATTGGTATCAAATTTATATTGTAATTTTTTTTTTTTGAATGAATTGGTATCAAATTTATAACACACCTTGATTTGTAGAAAAGTGCAGGTGTGGCTGCACAATAATATAGCTTGTTATGAAGCAGGTTTGGAACCTCTTAGGAGACATACAAATTAAAGTATTATGTCTCCTAAGTGGTGATAAATACCTTTAACCAAACAAAGTTATGCGACATACATACGTTTATATGTCTCCTAAGTCAATCACTTAAGCCACATACAAGGATCGTATGTCGCTTAAGTGGTAAACTTAAGAGACATACGCAATAGAGTATGTCTCCTAATTGTACTACTTAGGAGACATACTCTAATGCTTATGTCGCCTAAGTGTAAGACTTAGGAGACATACTCTATTGCGTATGTCTCTTAAGTTTACCACTTAAGCGACATACGATCCTTGTATGTGGCTTAAGTGATTGACTTAGGCAACATGATGAATAGAGTATGTCTCCTAAGTCTTACACTTAGGCGACATAAGCATTAGAGTATGTCTCCTAAGTCAACAACTTACGAGACATACTCTATTTGTATGTCGCGTAAGATGTTAGGCCACGCTACTTAACCGACATTACTTAAGAGACATATCGTATGTCCCTAAGGCTTAGGCGACATACATCTGCTCTTAGGAGACATAATTTGTATGTCTTCTAAGTGTCTGTTTCAGGTAGTGTATTTAAAGGAGGCACATTATTGTATTATTTTAATGAAGAGTTTTGATAATTAATAATATTGGGAGTTTTCTCTTTGTGTTCTCTAAGAACATGTTAAACATGTTGAACATGTTGAATTGATTAATTTAATTGTTCTTGACTTATCAATCAATTCTCCACCAATTAATTGATTGTGGCGTCTTCAATTATACCGAGGTTCACGCTTCTATAAGCGTTGGGTTGAGGTTTCCACCTTCCATCAACTTCGCGTGATTCCAAGGTTCTTGTGTCTTCGACGTTAAGGGTTGCGGATTCATTAGACTGGCTAGGAAAGACGATCTGGGTTCGCGTCATTGGTATCAGAGCAAACTTTTCTATCCAGGTTTTCTATCTTAGTTTCTTGTTCTTTCAATTTCGTAGTAGATTCTTGAAACCCTAGATCTTCATTATTGTTAATCTTATTCCAAAAAGATTGTGTTAGGGTTTATAGATTCTGAAAAAAAAAATGAACAGTGCGCATGAACAGTGTCTATGAATAGTAATTGTGAACAGTGCCATGAACAGTAATCGGATGAACAGTACATCGTGAACAGTAATCGCATGAACAGTGCTCGGTGAACAGTAATTTCTGGAAAAAAAAATTCCTTTTTTTTTAGATTTTCTTTGTTGGAAGAACCCTAGAAAGAAAGCTTATTAAATTCATTCTTAGGGTTTTCTATTCGATTTGTTGATTGATAAATTATAGTACCCTAATATTTGATTTGAATTCATTCTTGCTTGAGTTGTGATCTTTAGTTGAGCCCATTGTTAAAACCCTAGAAATTGTTGATTCATCATTAGAGTTTGATTTCATTGATTTAAATTATCATGAATCTTGCTTGATCATTCTAGAATTGTTAGATTGTTGAACTCCTTTGCGTAGCTTCAATTATTCAAATTGACCCATTCTTGAACATTTTTGATTATTATTGATTGTTAGATTTGTTGATCCATCAAGTAAATAATCAAATCAATATATCTTAAAGTTGTTCATGTTAGAGTGATATACTAAAAGCCATGATTTTATTATTATTGGTTTTGATATGTTATATAGACTCAGTTTTGCTATTTCAATGAGAATCTTTATGGTGCATGTGTGTCTTTTATTTCATATAGTAGATGATTTGGTGTGTAGAGTATAGCTTACACACAGAGGATCATATCATCGGTTCTTGTGAAATATAAGTTTATTGGTTCACGATCTTAGATGGAATTGGACAACCATCGGTAGGATTATAGCACAAGTTTTAGTAGTTTATCTTGACTACAGGAAATGGTGCAGTTTTAACTCGTTGTGCTAGTACACTTTATGTGTATTGAACAGGACCAGTTTGGGTTAATTGTTTTTATACTGACTATATAAAATAATTTAAAATCCCATGGTTATTATGATTACTTATGCTCTTAATCTTGAAATAATTAATAGACATATATATGTAGTGTTTGTTGTTTTGACTCATTAAAAGTGAGATTCATTTATGGATCAATAATCTTCGTGAATTGGATGGCGACACTATATGTATGATGAATATTAATTATTGACGGAATTCGCGTCCTGTTATAGGGATTGATGATAACCCCTTGAGAAGCTTATAAGTTTTGATCATGTCAAACCCTGCAGGTAGATTATGTTAATCCGACATGTCAAATAAGTTAAGTGGTAGGCTCAAGGATTAAGAAGTCATTTAAATATAATTGTCAGTAATTTAATTTAAATGACGGTTATCTGTAATCTTAACGTGGGGAGAATAATAAGTATTTAATAATAAGGAGCTCGAAATATAATTTTGAGATAAGGACGGGAGTGCAATTATAATTCTTTAGTGGTGTGAATTATAATTTATGGAAGGAATCAATTCTTAATCGAATTAGGATTCTAATTTTCCATAGTAAGCCCGAATACTTATTTCTCCTTAAGGTCCCTATCGTAGCCTTTTATATATGCCAGCCTTGCCTCTTCTCTCGACACAATAATTCTCACGAATTTAGGGTTTGTGCTGTAGAGAGTAGAGGAGGAGATCTTGGTGATACCGTAGCCCACACTCGGTACAGGATTGCACGGCGAAAGGAATACGATAGAAGATCTTGAGGTTCTATCGAGCCCGTGTTCTCGATTTGTCTCGACCAATCCCTGTTCATGCTGAGACGAGATCAAACCAGAGAGATCTCGAAGGTAAAATCCGATTCCACACTAGGGTTTTACATAAAAATTTTGTTCGGTCTATACGCAATATTAAACGATTCTGGAACTTAGTTTCCATCAGTTCTTAGTCGTCTCAATCATTCTTGATCGTTCTTGCTTTGTTCTTGGTTGTTCTTAAGTGTGACCCTTGGTTAATATTCCAATTCATAATTGATTGATTGATTCTTGATTGGTTTTGTTGGAGAATATTACGGAAAGATTATAATTTGTTCAACTTGATTGATAAATTTCAAAGAGAAAATTGTGAGTATATCAATATTTTGAGTGACAAACATGAGCAGAATTTTAAAGTGATATCTTTGAGCGAAACACGAAAGGGAGTGTGGTGAGGATTATCTTTATTGCACTAATCTTTGTTTTGGAGAAAGTATGTCTAGTCTAAACTTTGAATATGGAGAAAGGTGGCTTCAAGAGGAGATTAAACGCAATAGTGCGCGATTAACGCAATTAGAGATTGAACAGCGCATGCGGTTGAATAAAGCTCCTAAAGAGAAATTGACAAGTCAGCTTCGTAAAGTTAAATTTGAAGATGAATGGGATTCGGGTGTTACTAATAGAAGACATGGTGGTGAGGTTGGAGAAAGTCGGGTTCGAGACAATAATATGGGTAGCATCAAGAAAAAGACTCCTTTGAATGATCTCGAAGAATGGCATAAATTAGGGAAGATGATGGAGGCTTATATTGAATTCCATATGAAGGGCAGCGAATAGCCAAGTTCGAATAGATCCTCTTGCGAATCAAATCATTATAAAAAGGAGGAAAAAGCATCCATATCTAAGCCACTATCGGAGAATAAGTAGAAAACCGATGAGATCGAGAAAATTAAAGTGAAGGGTGAAGAAGGCGAGTTGTGGGTTGAAGGAGTAGTTCCAAGTTTGCGAGAAGAAGAAGATGAAGAAGTTATACTGCAAATTGAAGAACCGCAAGTGCAAGCTCATGAAGATCAAATGAAGTTACAAAAGGAAAGTATTTTGAAAGTTGATGAAGTGGAGCATGTTGATTTTATTGGAGTGAACAAGTATGATTCCCATCCGAATCATCTGCCGGGAAGTTTCTCCAATGAACTAAAGATGATCGAGTTGAAGCATGGCCTCAAGTTCGATGAATTCCGTTTGTCAAAGAAGGCCAAGCAGCAAATTGGAAGATGCGGGTTGAATCAAACAATGCTTAGCAAAGATTCAAGGACGAATCTTCTTGAAGAAGAGGGGTATGATATGATCCGGTCTAGCTCCAGTTTCTATTCAACCAGGATGATTCATGGCATTCCAAATGATGATCCACACATGATGAATTGCAAGGATAGAGCATGGAAATTCAAAAGAAATTCCATAGAATTTCAAGACTCCTATATTATTTCCTTAATTATTTAGGGGTTTATTTTAGTTGTCTTATTTTATTATTCAATTAGGAATTAGATTACTAGCTTCCTTTTTGAATAAGTTTTCTTATTTTTTTAGAGTATTTATTAGTTTCCTTATTGCATTAGGATTATTCTAGATATTATTATTTTCCTTTTCTAAGTAGGAAATAGTTTCCTTTTTTAATTAGGATTAAGGCTTTGTTTACTCCTATTTAAAGGAGGCACATTATTGTATTATTTTAATGAAGAGTTTTGATAATTAATAATATTGAGAGTTTTCTCTTTGTGTTCTCTAAGAACATGTTGAATTGATTAATTCAATTGTTCTTGTCTTATCAATCAATTCTCCACCAATTGATTGTGGCGTCTTCAATTATACCGAGGTTCACGCTTCTATAAGCGTTGGGTTGAGGTTTCCACCTTCCATCAACTTCGCGTGATTCCAAGGTTCTTTCATCTTCGACGTTAAAGGTTGCAGATCTATTAGCCTGGCTAGGAAAGACGATCCGGGTTCGCGTCATTGGTATCCGGGTTCGTTCTTGATTCGTTCTTGGTTGTTCTTAAGTGTGACCCATGGTTATTTCAATTCATAATTGATTGGTTGATTCTTGATTGGTTTTGTTGGAGAATATTGCAAAAAGATTAGAATTTGTTTAACTTGATTGATAAGTTCCAAAGAGAAAATTGTGAGTATATTAATATTCTGAGTGACAAACACGAGTGAAAAAAAATCAAAGTGATATCAATCGAGCGAAACACGAAAGGAAGTGTGGTGACGATTATCTTTATTGCACTAATCCTTATTTTGCAGCAAGTATGTCTTGTCTAAATTTTGAACATGGAGAAAGGTGGCTTCAAGAGAAGATTAAACGCGATAGTGCGCGATTAAAGCAATTAGAAATTGAACGACGCATGCGGTTGAATAAAGCTCCTAAAGAGATATTTAAAAGTCGGCCTTGTAAAGTTAAATTTGAAGATGAATGGAATTCGGGTGTTACTAATAGAAGACATGGTGGTGAGGTTGGAGAAAGTCGGGTTCGAGATAACAATATAGGTAGTAGCAAGAAGGTTTCTTTGTTTGGTGAAAAATTTATTCATAGGTTTGAAGAGATGTTTGTAGAAGCCTATGACCAGTCTAAGAAGAGCAGAAGCCTAAAGCTAAGTCAAAGTCTGAATACATCTTTTGGCAAACCAAGTCAATTGAAAGAAGAAGAGAAACGAGCCATATCTAAGCCTCCATTGGAGAATAAGCCGAAAATCGATGAGATCGAGGAAATTGAAGTGACGGCTGAAGAAGGTGAGTTGTGGGTTGAAGGTTTAAATCCAAGCTTGCAAGTAGAGGAAGATGAAGAAGCTCTAGTGCAAATTGAAGAACCACAAGTGCAAGCACTTCCCGCCGTAGGTGTGGATATGGGTTAGAACTGCATCGAGGGAGGCCAATTGATGTTAATTGAGGGGCGAGTCAATGAGCAAGAGATTTCAACTAACGTTGCTGGTTTGGATAATATTTCTACCGAGGAAAAAGGTGATGTTCGAGCTGAGTTAAAGATTGACAATGTTGAGCATATTGATTTCATTGGAGTGGATCGCTTTGATGTCCATCCAAACTTTATGTTATTAGATTTCTTTAACAAGTTGTAGAGGATCGCATTGCAATATGGTTTGAATTTCGAGGAGTTTTGCTTTGCAAGAAAAATCAAGCGACCAAGATATTCGAAATATTTGTTTTCATGGGAAGGAAGAACATAATTATCTCATGTTAAATTCCGACAGAGAAATGGGATGTATTCAAAATACTTATTCTATTGGCATGGGAGATTCCAAGTTCCAAAGTAGCGTCCGGATGTCGAAGTGGTTAACGACTGGCTGAATCGAGGAATGGGTCGGCCAGATTCGAGGACGAATCTTCTTGAAGAAGAGGGGAATTAATGACGCGAACCCAGATCGTCTTTCCTAACCAGGCTAATAGATCCTTGACCCGTAGTTTATAAATAGACTAGAACCTTGGAATCACACGAAAGATGAAAGGCGGAAACCTCAATCCAACGCTTAAAGAAGCGTGAACCTCGGTATAACTGAAGACGCCACAATCAATTGGTGGAGAATTGATTGATAAGTCAAGAACAATTGAATTAATCAATTCAACATGTTCTTATAAAACACAAAGAGAAAACTCTCAATATTATTAATCATCAAAACTCTCCTTTATAAAACAATAATATGCCTCCCTTAAATAGGAGTAAACAAAGGCTTAATCCTAATTCAAAAAAGAAACTATTTCCTACTTAGAAAAAGGAAAATAGTAACTCCTATAATATTCCTAATGCAATAAGGAAACTAATAAACAATCTAAAATAAGCCCAATACATTCCTATCAAGGAAAGACTCTAAATAATAATAATCCTTGGGTTTTAAGAAATATAAAATAAATAATTAAAACTAATTGAATTCTTGAGCCAGCCGGTCGTAAGAATACGCAAGAACATAAGGCTAATTTCTTGGCTAAAGAGGCTAGGCTGGATCACATCATTCCCCTCTTCTTCAAGAAGATTCGTCCTTGAATCTGGCCTACCCATTCCTCGATTCAGCCAGTCTTTAACAACATCGACATTTGGACGCTGCTTTGGAACTTGGAATCTCCCATGCCAATAGAACAGATATTTTGAATACTTTCCATTCCTCCGTCGGAACTCAACATGAGATAATTATTTTCGTCCCTGCCATGAAAACAAATATTTCGAATATCTTCGACACTTAATCCTCCTTGCAAAGCAAAACTCCTCGACGTTTAAGCCATACTGGAATGCGATCCTCCGCAACTTATTGAAGAAATCTAACAACATAAAGTGTGGATGGACATCAAAGCGATCCACTCCAATGAAATCAATATGCTCAACATTGTCAATCTTCAACTCAGCTCGAACATCATCTTCTTCCTCGGTAGAAATATTATTCAAATTAGCAACATTAGTTCAAGTCTCTTGCTCATTGACTCGCCCCTCAATTAAAATCAATTGGACCCCCTTGATGCAGTTCTCGCCCATATCCACACCTACGGCTGGAAGTGCTTACACTTGTGGTTCTTCAACTTGCACGAGAGCTTCTTCATCTTCCTCTACTTGCAAGCTTGGAATTAAACCTTCAACCCACAACTCACCTTCTTCAGCCGTCACTTCAATTTTCTCGATCTCATTGGTTTTCGGCTTATTCTCTAATAGTGGTGTAGATATGGTTGGCTTTTCCTCCTCTTTACAATGATTTGATTCGCAAGAGGATGAATTCAGACTTGGCTCTTCGCTGCCCCTCATATGGAATTCATTATAAGCCTCCATTATCTTCCCCAATTTGTGCCATTCTTCGAGATCATTCAAAGAAGTCTTCTTCTTGATGCTACTCATATTATTGTCTCGAACCCGACTTTCTCCAATCTCTCCACTATGTCTTTTATTAGGAACAACCAAATCCCATTCATCTTCAAATTTAACTTTATGAGGTTGACTTTTCAATTTATGTTTAGGAGCTTTATTCAACCGCATGCGCCCTTCAATCTCTAATTGTGTTAATCGCGCACTATCGCGTTTAATCTCCTCTTAAAGCCACCTTTCTCCATATTCAAAGTTTAGACAAGACATACTTGCTGCAAAACAAGGATTAGTGCAATAAAGATAATCCTCACCACACTCCCTTACGTGTTTCACTCAAAGGATATCACTCTAATTTTTACCGCTCGTGTTTGTCGCTCAAAATATTGATATACTCACAATTTTCTCTTTGGAACTCCAAAACAAGTTGAATAATATGAATGTCACAAGTCCTCAACAACCGATCGCACACCCACAATTAAATTGGACGCGTTCAACAAGGTAATGCCAAGGACTAAATAAACCAAATTCTAACAATATTAATGAGCTAAACGAATTTCTAGAATTGCTAGAGTATGCAAGTAGAATTTTAAAGAACAAACGATAAGTACCAATCAATCCCTAATTTATGACGCAAATCAATGTTCATATGGATATATCTAGAATTCCCAAGAAAAATTGAAAATTTAAGAACTTTCAAGATCTAAATCCCACGATATGAATGTAATAATTATTATTCAAGCTTAAGAGTTTAATGCAGCGAATTCACAATCAAACCCAATGGTAGAATAATATATGAATTTCTAGCTCTCTATAATAAATCTTGACTTTCAATAATAATGCAATTCAAATCAATCAACCCTAACCAACCATTTCAAATGACGCGAACTAGGATTATCTTTCCTAACCAGGCTAATGGATCCTTGACCCGTAGTTTATAAATAGACTAGAACCTTGGAATCACGCGAAAGATGGAAGGCGAAAACCTCAACCCAACGCTTAAAGAAGCGTGAACCTTGGTATAATCGAAGACGCCACAATCAATTGGTGGAGAATTGATTGATAAGTCAAGAACAAATGAATTAATCAATTCAACATGTTCTTAGAGAACACAAAGAGAAAACTCTCAATATTATTAATCATCAAAACTCTTCTTCATAAAACAATAATGTGCCTCCTTTAAATAGGAGTAAACAAAGCCTTAATCCTAATTTAAAAAGAAAACTATTTCCTACTTAGAAAAGGAAAATAATAACACCTAGAATATTCCTACCACAATAAGGAAATTAATATTAAACACTCTAAAATAAGCCCAAAATAATTCTAAAATAATAATAACTCTAGGAAATAATTATCTATAATCCTTGGGCTTTAAGAAATATAAAATAAATAATTAAATTCTTTAGCCAGTCGGTCGTGAGAACACGCAAGAACATAAGGCTAATTTCTTGGCTAGGCTGGATCACATCAAAGAGGGTGTCTTGCGAAGGTGACACGAAGGCAGTTTCATCTAAGACTCCCCAAGTTGATCTTGGGGTTCCATTATCGGATGTTGTTTCTAACATCGAGGTCACTGCTCCCATTGTTTCTGAAGCAGCAGTCTCTGTTGAAGGTGGCTCTTTTGTAAATTTAGCGGTTGCTGATGAGGGAGTTTGTATCCCTGCTTTGGTCGTTGAGGGCGACATTGGTCCTGGCCCGTCTGTGGATAAGGGTAAAGCAAAAGTTTTCGTAGTGGAGCCGAGATTATGCTTACGTATATGTCCGTCCCCAAGGATCAGGAACTACTACAGCAAGAAAACCCTGCTGACCTAAGAATGGGAATATGTCGATGTCTCACCGACGTAAAACACCCCTATGACCTTTATCTTCACTTACCAGTTATGATTTATTTTAATATTTATGCAATACTCGTCATTCTTATAGGTCGGTGCTCACTTCTCTGAACTTGAGTTGAAGCGTATGCAATCTCTAGATCGGTTCGCGTGTAATTTTGGTGCCCTGATGCACTGTTAGTAATTTGGACATAACATTTCGTTCGAAACTCTAATTGAGGTGATCTTTATGTCCACAGAAAGGTAATTCAAAGATCTACAACTTCCTAGAAGAAAGTTTACCCAAATTCTAGATAGATAATTCTCATAAATTTGTCGAAGACAGCGATCTGCAGAAGCACTACCGAACAAACAGAATTTAGCGATGGGCTTACTTCACACAATGTTTTGACCATCGAGGAATGTGAATTGAAATTAAGCCAAAACAAAAAAGTTGTAGAAATATATGAAACCTAGAAGTATGAACAAACAACAACCAAATCGGATAAAATACAAAAAAGTTATGATACTCCAAAGTTAACTAAAATCAAGGAATGGTGTAAGGACAAAACTCATGATTTTCAAACCGAAACCAATTATGACCATCCAAATCACTAAAAGAACACTCACATGAGTATAAAGGAGCTAATACAATTAATAAGAAGTGTTAAAATACAACAAAGCTCCATTACACGAAATTTCACCCCTTTCTTGTACAAAGTTAACACTTAAATACTTTTTTTCACCTCAACCGATATAATTAAATTATACTATGCCCAACCCAAATAAAACACATTAAAATACGGGGTATTACATGCAACAATCCAACAAAGAAAGGAAGAAGTTGATTTCGAGCCAACAGATTGTGTTTGCTTGTACTTAAGGAATGAACGTTTTTCGGTTCAAATGCGTTCTAAGTTATTACTGAGAGGAGATGGTCCATTTCAAGTATTAGAGCATATTAATGACAATGCCTTCAAATTTGACTTGCCAAGTCAGTATAATGTGAGTGCTACTTTTAACGTTGTTGATCTATGCCCGTTTAGCACAGGTGACGATTTGAGGACAAATTCTTTTCAAGAGAAGGGGCATGATGAGGGCAAGGATGGAACAAGCTCAAAGGCAGGGAAGGAGGCTCAAAATGATCCAATCAGAGTTCTAATTGGTCTAGTTATGAGATCTTAAATGAAGAAGTTCAAGGAAGAGCTTAATAGCATGATTCGAGGTGTTTTGGAGCAAGCTGAGGTGTGGAGACCAATTGATGGCATAGAGAATCAAGTCCAAGGCTTTAAAATGAAGATAGAGGCATTATAAGATCATTCGGAATGTTAAAGGGCGGCCTTGGAGTTTTTTTTTGCTAATTTATTTCCTTTGAGTGTTGGACTTGAAACAGGAATGTCTATTTTTCGTTTTCTTATTGTTTTAAGATTATTTAACTCCTATTTAAAGGTGAGAACGCGATTGTTTTAGTTCGGTTAATTATTATGGATAAAATTAATGCGTTTTCACTTTTGAGTTCTTAAGAACTTGTTGAACAGTTTCAGATTTATTTTAATTCTTATTGTTCTTAACTTATCAATTGATCATCCCCAATCAATTATGGCGTCTTCGACTATACCAAGGTTCAATTCTCCATTATATTTGTTGGGTTGCAGTTCCATCAATCAATCTTTCGACCAATTCCAAGGTTCTTGCCTCCAAATAATCACAGATTCACCCCAAACCTAGTCTATAAGCGATCCTAGTGCAATCAGTACCATGGACCTTGGGAATATCTATTGGATTCAAGGGATGAATAAATGGAAGATAATTATTATAATTTAAGAGAGGTCAAGAGTTCGAGTCTCATCTAAGGTTGGGGGTGGGGATTTTCATTATCATTGTCGTAAAAGGAAGAGACTTAGACCTTTCCTTGAAAAAAAAGAGGCACATAAGCTCCATTTCCTAACCGAATTGCACCTATCATGGTGTAATCTCTTTAAAACCATGTATCTCTTGCTTCCCTTAACTAATTCATCTTCTATCCCTTTTAATGTCCTTGATTTGTCTCATAATAATTTAAATTCTTCTTCAAGTTACAACTAGGTGGTTAACTTTAATAAGGTTGTCCACCTTGACATGTCTAGTAATCCTTTAACATGCTCTTTTCCCGTGGCTTCTCGGAGCATGGTGTCTATTGAAAATCTCAATCTTGGCAAATGTTAACGAGAAGGTTAGCTCCTAAAATCTTTTGGAATTTTAAGCCGATTAAAGTTATTACATTTATCAGGGAACAACTTAAGCATAAAAATTTTTGCGAATCTAGAGTTGTTGGCTTCTAATGAAAATAACTCACTAGAAAGCTTATCATTAAAATGTAATCAACTAAAGTTTCTTTGCCTAATTTTGCAAGATTTCCGTCCTTGAGATAAACGTAGTATTAATAACAAATTAAATGGGAATTTGAATCTGCCAAAATATTGCATTCCATTATGTGTTTATATGGCTTAATGGAGGTAGGTTTGTAGGTTAAAAGCCTAAAGGTATTGGATTTTTCTTAGCAATCGTAGAATTTGGTATTGTGTATGTTTTCTATTGTTCTAAACCTTTTTGTAGGTAAAAAATGATTAAGCACGAATCCAGGATGCTAAAAGAAGCACATTTGCACAAGAATGAAGGAAGAATGGAGTTCTAAGCAAAAAGTCAACCAAGAAGTCAACGAATTCCATCCTCAGAAATAAAGAATTGATCGGACCTGAACCCCTGAAATGAAGTAAGTGAAATAAATTTGAAGATCTTAAGAAGAGGCTAATGAACATAGCGTCTGGGTGTCTAAATGACTGGAAAGAGTAGAGAAAAGAGCCAAAAAACCAAAGTTAGGCAGAGAAGTGCATCGGAACCTGGAGAATTGTTTAGCTCCTCCCTTTTCAATAACTGATTTGATTTTAAGCTTGTTTTTGATCCATGAAGCTAAAATTAGTTACATGAAGGTATGATTATCTAACACCTATATAAAGCCCTCAAGACCAGAAGAACAGGGGGATATTAGTCATAGATTAAAAACTCAATTTTCGGAGATTAAATCCTGGTTTTTGCTAGTTTCGAGAAAGATAATTTAGTTTAATTTTTTTTTCTTTTGATTCTTGTAATCTTGTTTGTGGAGGGTTCCAAAAGCAAGAAGAATGAGTTTTTTTTCCAGCATACATTTAGATCCATTGAAGTTTAATATAAGTTTTTGGTTTATCTATGTATTTATTCTTGTTTTATCTTTCTTTTCAATTATCGATTATAGATCTTGCATTATTTTAATTTTTAGTTGGTTTATTAAGGTTTATATGATGAGTTTGTTAGCTTACTTATCTAGCATGATTCCATTCACTGTGTCCAGTTAATTCGCTGATTTGGGCTCCGTAAGGAAGAAGCATGTAAACATGATTAGTTCGTTTATCAAAAGATCATTTTTGTAAATTTTTCCTATGGTTATAGATCAATATGCTATTGATTTCATCTAGTATTCGTATCCACGCATGCTAATAACATATTTTTATAAGAAATCCTGGTCAATTCTAAAAGATTCAAAAACGAACTGTTACTAGTTAAAATCGCCGTATTTGCACTAAAACCCTAACCATTTCAACTAGTTGGTGGTCTTTACTCTTTACATTAATTGATTACATATATATATATATATATATGTATGGTTTGAATGGTATAGGCATTATTTTGGTTCATTGTGACGCCCCGAATCCCGTTCCGAGATTTTCACCTCCAGGACCCGGTTAATCACGGATGCCGTGCGCGACGGCGGGTTTAAAATATAAAAATCACGACTTTCAAAAACTTTTCCTGAATAAAGGATGATCCTGTTTACAAGCTCATTTTACAAAATCAAGGTATGTGGAGTTAGTTCGGGTAATAAACCAACTTGTAACATTTAAAATCCTTTTTCATACAAATAGAATCACATCAAACCATACTTAAATCAACTCCACATATATAAAACCATTTATACAATTTTACAATATAAATCGTTTATCAAATCATAGTCCGTTTACAATAAAAAGGAAATCAAATTGATTATACAATATAGTCCATTCCCGAGGAAGGACTAGACACAGACTGTGGACATCAGAGGCCTCTATACACGTACATCATACTCCACCCAAGATGCTATGCCTGCAAAACTGTTAGAAAACGGGGTGAGGCAAATCCGGGCTCAGTGGGGACTATATAGGTTTTATATAGAAAATACTTTGCTTTAGCGTAATAGTTTGAAAACGTGCAAAGCAATGCAATGCAGGCCCAAGTGCAAGCAACCCCACTAGGACTTCTATCCTAGCGACCTGGAAGCCATTTATCCAACCATCCGATCTCTCCTCTAACCACCCATAAGATAAAACGCCAAGGGATTTCCACAATTCAAGGAGATCGTTAATCCAAAGTCACCTCGTACCAAACTCTGGCTACTAAGGTTCGATATGCTAGAGACTATCCACTTCTCAAGTGTAACTGCAACTCTTCTACGCTATCCGGTCCTTGCCCCGTAAGTCGTAACCATAGGCCAAGTGTCCATTGGTATCACTTTAATTATAATTCATTATGAATCTTATACTTGGCCACCTAATATGCTTCGTCCCAAGATCTTTAGCCTAGACCATTACATTACGTCGTACTCTCATTAGGCTATCTCGTTAGCTACGATTTCCCCTTTAATCGTGAGTATATTATATGCATTATGATCTGACTCGCTATTCCATAATCCGTACGCGTCCGTATCTCCATACATCGTTTCTAAGTTCAATAATTATTATCTCTTTCCACTTTATATATTATACATTATGAAAGGCTCGATAGTTCTCTACGTGTATCCTGTTATGTTTAGATGTGTCCTCATAAGTCTTAACATCATTTATATCATAGCCGAGGCAACACATATATATCAATACGAGACATGATACGATGCAATAACAATCCCAGCACAATTACAATCTCACAACAACTCTCGTATCACGTCTCCAGTATAATGCCTCAGTTTCACCCCGCGGTCAGTCCAGGCCTAGAACAGAGAATCCAGCGAGTCCCGAAAGATCCAAGGTTCTTGTCCATGTCTCCTCCAGTTGGGGTGGTGGCTCAGGGATTTGGTTCTCCAAGTAGGTCATTCGGAGATAGCCCACGCGACGGTCACTTTCCCGGGGAACAACACTCCGAATAGTTAACGAGGTGAACGCCCATACAAGTTTCCACGACACCCTGGAGAAACTACACCAGGCGATACCCTAGTGGGTGATGACCATTAGTAGCCCAACTACTTTCCGGGGACTCACTATTTGGGAAGTAGTGGCACACGGGACCTGCTCCGCTTGCCGGGGAAACTCGTCTAACCGAGGACACATAGTCCAGTTAGAAGGCAAGATACCTAGAGTGGGCTCTCCTTTGTGGGCACACACAACCACCGCCGGAGTCACCGACTTCATTTTCCCCGTGCACGGTTTAGGGGCTTTTCACCAATGGGCGGCAATAGGCGGCCCTCCTTCGAGTCACGGGGAGCTACCCGGTGCTCGGTATATCATCATATCCAGCCCATACGTGTGATCGCATCAACAGGAATATATCGATTCCGCATTCAACAACGTATAATCATCCAATCATTCATCACACGTATGGCTAACAACATATATATACAATCACATAATCATCATCATCATCATGATTATCGTTCATCGTTCATCATTCGTCACATCATTATTATTACCAATCTAATTATCCGAGACTTTATCATTTAATCAATAATTCCTATTATACGGCCGATTGATTCATTATCAATATATATTACATCTCATTATATGCCATATGTATCAAACTACGTCCATAAGCGTTTTATGTAATTCCCAAGCCCCGTAGCCCAACTAAGCATTAATTATCATGCCTCTAGTTCAATTAGTGTACATATAACTCTTCTTAGCCACATACAATTCTAATCAAGGCATTCTATGCCCCATCGACAGTATAAACTATACCACTAGATAGCATCTAGGTCATATCCTCGTTGCTAATGCCTAACACGCTCCACACAAGTCATTAAACCCGTATGTTATGGTATATCGCTCTATCATAATGAGTTCTTGGTCCAACAACCATAGATAGAGTTCAACACTCTCAACTATATACATATCCATGCATATCTAATCCATATAATCCATAATCAACCATGATTCAAACATAAATCCCGAAATCCTCTCTAGCCTAGTTCACTCCCTTAGCTACAATGAGGATACGGCGTGTAGGTGATAGAACAAGGCTCACAGCATGGTAATAAGTGATCATACACGATATCTAAGTAATAATATGTCCATATACACCACTAATCAAAGGTATACCTTGCTCAAACCCCATGAGATGCAAACAACATGTAATTGTGATGAAAATCCCCAATTTGAGATCAAAACTCTAATTCAACGAGTAATAAATCAAAAACAAGGGTTTAGTACTAGTGTTCCCACCTTAGAGAAGTAAGACCGAGGAGTTGAGGAAGCGTAGAAGCCGTCTCACCGAAACCCTAGCTCCAACACGAGCTCCAATGGAGGAAGAAAGTGAGGAAGATGATGAACAGCGAAGGATGAAGCGATTTGGCACTCCAATCTTGTAAGAGGATGAAGAAATGGAAAGAATATCTCTTTCTCTCTCTCTAGAACTCTCTAGAGAGTGGTGGAGGAGTGTGGCTCGAAAATGAGGAGTGTTGGGTGATAAATGGGTCAAAAACGGGTTAAAAACGCTTAAAACTGACATTCATGTGAACCAAGATCAATCATGGGTCCCCCATGATCGATCATGAACCCTTCTGGAATTCCTCTGGAGGACCATGATCGATCATGGCCTTCCATGATCGATTATGGAAGTCACTACAACAGCAAATGACTTTCTGAGCCCAAAATGGACCTCGAAACGGATGAATTTCAACTCAGCCCAAACACGAAAGTTGTAGAGGAAAAAGAAATTAAGATGTGGCCGAAAACGGAGAGTCATTTGGACATCGGATGAAGAAGTTATGGCCTCTCAAAGTTGGCCAAAAATCAACGAATTGCGAAAAGTCAAAACACGCGATTTACGCCTCGATTTCAACTTGAACCACTCGAATAAAGAAACGATCACTCCCTCAAACTAAATATACCTAACACGACATACTATAACTATCAGGTTGGGTCTAAAGGGCACGAAACCCAATGCTCACTCTCTAACGGAGATTAAGCCATACCGGGCTTAAGAGAAGGTCAACACGGAAAAAGGAACACGGGGTATTACATTCATGTCCTTGAATTTTATCTTAAAGTACCGACCCTTTTTGAGTTTTCACTACTTGATTGTTTACTGATTTCCAAGTATAATTTCAATAAAAAGCTTTGTTTTTGTCATGCATTAATAAGTGTTTTTAGTATAGGATTTGTAGCAAGTTTTGGTCCATATAGTTCTTGTTATGCATGAATTATGATGTGCCATATTTGGTTATGATATTTAATAGTTGGTGGAACTAAAGGCTGGTTTTAATGGAAAATGGCTAGAAACCAATGGATTTCCCTTATGTTTATTTCCCTTGATTGTAATTCAAGTTTGATTGTTGTTTTTTGTATTAATTAGTACTTTTCTTATTAATTTTCTTTGTGTTTTTTGCTTGCATACTCCCATAGTGTTATTTTAGGTTATTATTAGTTAGTAAATGTTGCATTACTTGTTGGTTTCCCTTTCAGTTGCTTTTAAATTTAGTTTTGCCTTTAGATAGATAACAAGTGTGTTGTAACGGATACCCTGTTTTTAGCTTTCACTACACCAGAATGGCCCATTTGTAATGGATTTAATCCGTTAGAGAAAATGTTTCTAACACATAAAATCCGTTAGAGAAAATGTTTTTAGCTTTCACTACACCAAAATCTGTTACAAAAAATAGATTTGTAACGGACTAAATACATTACAGATCCGTTACTTATGCTAATTTTAGTAACGGATTTACTCCGTTACAAATATTGAACAACCGTTACAATGGCAAGTAGAAGTAATTAAATCTTTAATGGTTTGTAACAAAATAAAACCGTTACTGATGAGAAAACTACTGCGTATTTGTAACGGTTTATAGCCGTTACAAAGTGTAAATTAATTTATATATATATTAACCAGTATCCTTATACAGTATAATACAAATTTCTGTAGCTGTAAATGCAACCAATTTTAGCACCACAATTTTAGCTGCATAATACAAATTCTTATACAATGATCGAATAGCATTATACAAACTAATGTTCTTCCAAAAACCAACAAACCAATATTCATCCAAAAACTAACAAACCAATATTCATGCAAAAACCAATAAACTAATATTCTTACAAAAATACGTTCGTCCACAAATAAGGTAACAAAGATGTCCAACCATACATAATTAGATACTGGAATAACATAATTAACTTGTTTGATTCCTAGTTGAGACAACATAAGTGCTAAAACCAAGAGGTGGTATAGATGTTATAAAGGCAAGAGAATATTTAAGTGTGGCACTGGGGGGTCTACCCAAATATGCCTTGACATGATAGTTTCTTGTGCTTAAATAGGCATTGGCTAGAGGACGAAGTTGTGATTCAATTCTCTTCCACCAGAATCCAGAACTATTATTCCCTCATATGAAACTTGTAGCAAGATCGATTTGGAGTTATTTTCTAGACCTCAACCAGCCTTAGCCAAATAATGAGAACCGCAATTGATATCACAGAAGAAATCCAAATTTTGATTCATATGATGCCTACTAAAAGAATTAAGTTACGCAATTAGTAGGGGAATATATATATATATATATATAAATAAAGGAAAATAATAACAAATGTACACTAGGGTTAGAAAATCATCTTTACCTGGAACAAATATTATCACTGATCCTGGTTAATGCTCTGCAGAAGATTCCTAACTTCTATCCACGTGCAAGAAGATATGAAATAAGGCAAAATAGTAGAACTCACAGGAATTCAAACTACTTCCTCTCTCTTCCATCCTAGAGGATTGTAGATAGCTACAACCTACAAAGAGAAATGAACATAACTAATAACTTTGATAACATAAATCAATAATATCTTAGGAGCGACAAACTAATAAAAGAAGATAGATGAATTTTGTTCTCACCAAGCTTTTCCTGTTTGACAATGCAGCTTCTAATGGAGGACAGTAACTTATATTGAGAAGAGAACAATAAACAAAAACTTCGGAACCGAAGCATAATTTAAATAAACTAGAGTTTCTAATTCATGATTAGCTTCTTCTTTTTTTGTATATAAGAAACATGTGCTTTTATGATTACGTACAAGGTCTTTATTATATGTCTTACAATGAACAACAATAAAAACAAAGAAAATATATATATCTAGAAGAGTAACACATGTTGTGTTTGATAAAATATATATATCTAGAAGAGTAAATATATATATCTACAAGCCTATCTGTTCCATCCGATCCAAGTCCACAAGCACTGTAACTGCAGTGGCACCGTAGAACAAGATCGTCAATATCAAAAAAGAAAGTATCTTCCATTCTCTTTGAAGTTTTCCAACAAGTAATTCACAGAAATTTAAAAGCCTTAAAAAGTCAAAAAGGAATTTGGCCCTATTCATCGCTAATAAACATAGTTGAAAAATGCCAACCAATATGTCTAAAAAGATATGACAACCAACCAAAATGCCATCATAGATATGACTAAAAAGAAGTTGGAACAAAGCAAAAGAAAAAGAAGAGAGAGAGAGAGAGAGAGAGAGAGAGAGAGAAAAGAGAACAGACAATTTTTTATAGTCCCATTTAGTGTACTATGTAGAGATATATACCATTTAATATACTAAAATTACACTAGAGTCGGAAAAAAATACAAATCTTTGATTTATTAATGAAATCTTGTCCCCTTTCAGTTTGTACCTTTTTGATTTATTAATGAAATCTTGTTTCTTATAAAAAAAACTTTATTAATATTACTAGAATTTGCGATTGAATAAGCATGTACCCGTATTTTGTCGGCTGCTTTGTAATTATGCTAATCATGTCAACTTGGCTAGGTTCAAGAATACAAATCTTTTAGCCCCAAGAAAGTAAACTAGTGTAATGTCCCAATGGATCCGTAAACATACCTGAATGAGAAATGTCTTCTTTATTTCAGCACCGATTGGATATCATTTAAGTAAATCTTCACATGGAAGAAAACTGCACATCCTGAAATTAAAGTAACATGTGAGAAATTTTGGTTCAAGTTCGTTTAGACAATCCTAAATGTTTAAGCACTTGATACTTTGATGAAACATTTTGCCATACTGGTTGGCCTAAAAGAGTTAATCACAAGCCTGACTGATTCAACGAATTTTCTGAAGTTTTTTGTTATACCATTTTGTATAGGTCAGGTTTATGCTCCCCTCTTAATCTGTATTTGTTATACCTTTAAACGTGAATTTTTTTTCTCAAACTCGTCCAAAAATTCAAACACTATTGAGCTTCCTGGTCAGTTTATTCGAGTTTTTGCTAATTACTCTTTTTTATTTCAGAAAAATGTAAAAGAACAAAAGAAACTTATTAGTATCAAGTGACGAACCTGAATTTTTTGCTCATCTAGAGTAAGATTGCTTTTTCTATGCGGACCTAGATTTGAATATATAATTTATCCAAAAATAAATAAATTAATTGTCGTCTGAGCACTCTTCCTAAAATCTCAATTTCAAGTAGTTTTAAGGTTTAAATAGCCAAATTAATTCTCATATTTCATCACCTGCTTAGGATAACCATTCTAGTGGAAGCATATCTAAATTGGGCCATGATTTCCCCAGCAAACCCTCTGCCCCTATCATATTAGCCTCCACAATGTCCCTGATGAACAAGCAAATAGCTAGAGAGCATTACTATAGTAAAAAAGACAAGGAAAAACAGTACCAAATGGACAGAAGAAAATGTGTGACACCAGAACTGGATTGGAAAGCTTATAATCTCTAAGAAGAAACATTGAGCATATATATACCTGGACAGATTGAAATGTGCAGCTACGTCTTCCCAAAGATCCCAATCGTCCCATGTTATCATGTACATGTTGACAAGGCCACTTACATATTTGGCCATATGTGGTGTTACACTTGTCCTAGGAGATATTGAATATAAAATGGGTCGCGCAAGTTCCTTCAAAAGCTGCATGATTACACTTCATATCTTTTAGCTCCGTCCACAAGAACAATGAAGAGTATCAAACTGTGTGAGAGAGAGAGAGAGATGTACATCTGATACATAAGTTATTTCACCTAAATACATATCTTCACCAAATACACAATTGTGTTTCACTGTGAACACATAAAACAAAAGAAACCAAGTGGCCATGTAAAAAAACACAAATATGATGAGTGCTCAAACAGTAATAATATATACTACTGTTACTTATGATGGAAATGGAGTCATTTTCATGTTATATTAACAATAAAGAACTCATCCAGTGAAATGAAATTAACCAGTGTCAATTAATTTACCAAAATCAACACCCCACTCAGCATATTGTTGGTAAAGTGATATCAAGAAGGCTCTTCTAGCTTCCAATGTGACGTTTATTGCCATAAAACCTTCATTCATCCATGAGCATACCTACTCCTCCATCCCTATATCTTTTGCATGCCACCGACGCCCACCGTCTACATAAGCAACACCCTGCTCAAACATATAAATAAACAGGTTCAGATGATACGATATTAACACTAAATTATTTATTGCATAAACAGATTCATATGATTATGGTAGGATTTAACACTGAAATAAACGAATATGAAACGAGTTATTGGTACCTTGGTGGTGTCTAAGATGGGGGTGTTTGCATTAAATGCCTGGAAACTTGTACCCCTCATAACATCAATCCCAAATTTCAAACCCATGCCATGTACCTTTAGAGCTACTTCGGTGAACCCCTTCCTACCTTGAGAAGAAGGCCATCTATTTGGGTCGGGGACCATCCTCCCCCATTCATCAATTACATCAAACCCAAGTGAGTTGGTGCTAGCCCCTTTTGCACTCCTTTTATACCAGAGGTAGTCCACCACAACATACTACATGGAACATATAACAGCTATTATAAGAGAATACACAAACAACATTTATTTTTTATCCTCACTTTTTACTGTTGAATTTAACATTTATAACCAAGTGAAATTTCAACGTCATATATTCAATATTAATTAAGAATCAAAGAAACAATATGGATCGGAGTTTTATTTAAATAAAAACAAATGCATTTCTCCTATGTTTCATTCAGCATTGAGTAATTAATCAGCAGAGAATATAAAAATATAAAGGAGTGCATGTTAATTTGTTTTCTTGATCTAAACCCCATTTAGTTTTGTAAGTAATATTATATATGTTTTTCGAAATCAGTAAGAAACTAGTTTCAATCTTTGGCTCTAATTAATTAAGTTAGTAGAGTAAATCACTTAACCTATAAAATGACCTTCTAATACCTATTCATATGTTTTATTCAACAAAAAAATACAATTGTTTGGAATCTGATGTTAATAGTTATCAAAAATTAAATAAAAAATAATTAACGCAACAGAAAAAATTAAATTAAATTTATTGTACCAGTGAGTTCAGCAAGGCTTTCTTCACTTTAACGCGACATGCTTTACAACAATAATTACAACTATTTCATTTCATATATAACACTATAAAAACAATCTAAGATTCATTTATATCAAGTTTTAGTTCCACTTTTAAAATTAAATTGCACTTTATATCAAAATTTTAACCAAACGAATCATAAAAATTAAATGAGCATTATACTTATCAATTTAATAAGTATAATGCTACACTGGCACAGTATAATGATCAGAAGTAAAGAGTGTAGGGTAAGAACCTCTGCAGGCATAGAAAGAAGAAGTAGGGGGAGCTCAAAATGAATGCCTTCATGCTCTCTCACCAGGCTAGCTATATATTCAAGATAAGTTGAATAATTTGAAGTAAAAAAGAGTAATTAGCAAAAACTCGAACAATACACAGAAGTTGAGTGAGGATTTTAATCAGCTTAAGAAAAGAGAAGAAAACTACAAAGAATCGATGAACCTTAAAGTCTAAAATTTGGGGATTTTAATACGGAGAGCCTCAAGATGAATCTTCACCGAAAGATCTGAGAGAGAGAAAATTTGGGCACTAGCGAATGCAATTCTAAACCTAATCCGAAAAATTATGCACAGGTCTGAACCAAGCTTGAAGAATAGGGTTTCAAAATTACCTATGTTGCTTGAAGCTTGGAGTATGACAGTGAGGAAGGAGAACACCGGCGACAATAGAGATGCACCGACAAAAAAAGTCCAGACTGGTCACTGGTGAACTTGAGAGAAAGAAAGGAGATCCATCAACCAGAGGCAGAGAGTGAGAGAGGCAACTACCAGCGGTGAGAGTTAGGGCTTTTGGAGGATTGACTATGTGCTTGAGCTGGATGAATGAGAGTACGTAAGAGAGAGGCAACTACCAGCGATGAGAGTTAGGGTTTTTGGAGGATTGACTGTGTGCTTGAGCGGGATGAAACGTAAGTGTGGAAAATGGGGCTAAAAATTTTGGATTTTGTTTTTTATTTTTCATCATTCTTTTAACAAAAATATATAGCGGGATCCTTAAAAAAACAAGCGGGAATAAGTAATGGATTAGTAACGGATTATCCATTATTAAGGTGGCGTTTGATAAAACATCTGAAAACTTAAAATTGAAACTGAAAATGAAAAAACTGTTTGTTTACTTCTAAAAACTGTGTCTGAAAAAATCTTATTTGTTTGAATGTAATACATCTGAAAACTGAAATTTTTTTAATATGACAATTTTGCCCTATTACCTTACTAAATGCAAAAATTCATAAAATAAAATTTGTAAACTTGACAAAATATTAAAACATAAAAGACATAATTTTATATCAAGCATTGATAATCATGTCTTCAAATCCTTAAATCACCTACAAAGTGTGATCACATAACTGTGTATGTGATCACATAACTTCAAAGAATGTATATATTTTAGCAAAAACAGATACATCAATATGCACATTTAAATCTATACATATATATATATATGTATATATATATACTGAGCTCACCATCTAAAAGGAAGGGACAAACAACCTAATTTCCCACCACAAAAGGACGAAAAATGGACACAATCATATCCCACTCTGTTAATGGCCCTCAATTTTTTTATTTTATTTTTGCCATTTGAAGGCTATCAAATTCTAGACAAGCACATTAGTATTACATCTAGTAGCAGTGGTAGCAGAGGCATGAAGAATTAGCAGTGGCAGCGGCAGCAGCTGCGTGAAGAGGAGAATAATGAGAAGAGGAGAAGAGTAGGGGTTAGAATGGGTATTTCACAGCAACAAGTTTTCAGATTTCAGTTTTAAGTGGTAATTTTATCACTTAAAACTTTTGACACAATTTTTCATATTTAAGTGATCTATCACTTATTTGTTTTGCCAACCAAACAACATTTACACCACTTAAATCTGAAAACTTTAAGTTTTCAGATTTAAGTGCTCCAAACAAACACCACCTAATTTTTTTTTATCTTTTATCTATTAAAATAAGGGAAAAAATAATATTAACTTACATCAGGAACATATGATTTATTTCAGTAACGGATTAATCATGTTACACCTTTGTAACGGACTTTGTGTGTTACAAACATAAAAATTCGTCTGTTACTAATTTCGCAAAATGGTGTAGTGTTTTAATCATCTTTTCTTTATTTTACTCTTTCCCTCTTTCTGAAAGAAAGATCATTTTTTACCAAGAAATCACGTTTTCCTTGTGGTTGCACCTCGGACTTACCAAGTAATTATTACAAGATGATCACTTGAGCTTGGGTGTTTAATTTACAATATTTGAGATGAGTCATCTTTTCGAGCAACCTTTCATCAAGTTTCTAGTCTTGTTATTCTAGACTTCGCTCAAATCCAGATTCTTGGATCATTCCCTGGTCTTACATTATTTCCTTCTTTGAGAGAGTTATATCTTAACAACAACATTTAGATGGAAAATTTCTTAAAAGTATTGGTTAACTTTTGCAACTCGAAATATTGGATGTCTCCTCGAATTAATTGGAAGATATAATCTTTAAAGCCAGCCTCTTTAATCTCTCTAAATTGAAGTATTTAGACTTATCATTTAATTCACTGGGTTTGTTTATAATTCATCTCTGATTGGGCTCCTTCTTTTCAACTGGACAATATTTGATTTGCATACTACAATTTGGAGAGACACTTCCCAAATTGGCTATGATCACAACATAATTTTTTGCGCTTGATATATCTTAGGTGTTGGAATACAATTCCTCATTGGTTTTGGGATCTTTCACCAAGATTACGATGCCTAAATATCTCTTACAACTAAATTCATGAAGTGATGCCAGATTTGTCACTCAAGTTCGTTGATTTTGCAAGGATAGACAAAAGCTTTAATCATTTTAAGGGTCCAATATCAGCATTTTCTCCTAATATGACATTGCTTCATCTTTTGAAAAATATGTTCACGTGATCAATTATTTTTCTTATCCATAGCTGCATAAAAGTTCCTTTACTATATGGACCTCTAGGATAACCAATTATCAGGAGAGATACTTCATTGTTGGATTCCCAATATCCAATTTAAGATTCTTAATTTGGGAAGTAATAAATTTTCTGGGAATCTCCCAAATCTGTTGGCCTCCTACGCTCACTTCGAATATTGCAATTGCGCAGTAACAATTTTATAGGGGAATTTCCATCATCTTTGAAGAACTGTGGCGATATGAGACTCTTTGATTTGACTGGAAACAAGTTATCAAGAGAAGTGCCAACTTGGATAGGGACATACCTAACAAGATTAATAGTTATCGGACTTTGCAAATATCTATTTTTGGAAGCATAACTCCACAAATATGTCATCTTGGTAATGCTCAAATCTTGGACCTATCTTATAACAATATATCAGGAAGCATACCACTTTATGTCAACAACCTTTCTTCTTTGGTTCAAAGTAAATAGTTGCAATGTAGCAATTCACTTAGAGATTGTGAATCTGGCGTAGACTCCTACTTATAAGGTGGAACATATTTAGCCGATGCATTGGTTCAATAGAGGGGGGAAAGAGTCAGAATATAGAAAAACTTTAGGATTACTAAATACCATTGATCTTTTTAGCAATAAACTGTGACTCCTCAAATCCCGTTAAGAGGTTTAGACCTCTAGGACATGGTTAATCACAGTACCGTACGCGAAGGCGGGTTTAATATACATAATTTAAAACTTATTAAATAGAAAATTATATATAAAATCTCATTTTAAGAAAATTTTGGTATGTGGAATTCGTAAAGTTAATAAATCCAAACCTGTAAATAATAAAATAAAGTTTAACCAGAAATCTAACTCTACTTCTTGACGCAATCCCTGATCGTACTCCTAACAAGGTTGTTTGTGGATCCTTGACATGTAGTCTATAAACAGACTAAAACCTTAGAATTGGACGATAGATAGAAGATAAACCTCAACCCAACACCTATAATATAGGTGTGAACCTTAGTATAGTCGAAGACGCCACAATTGATTGTAAATGATCAATTTATAAGTCAAGAAGAATTTGAATAAATCAATTCCTAATCATTCAATAAGTTCTTAAGAACTCAAAAGTAAAAACACTCTTATTATATTATCAAAGTCTTCCTAATACAATGGAAAGAACTCCTTTAAATGGGAGATAAAGTAACTAATTAATTTCCTAAAACAATATGGAAACTAGTTATTGTTTAAAAAAAGAAAAATAACATCTAAAATAATTCTAATGCAATAAGGAAACTAATAAACACTCTAAAATAAGCGCAAATACATTCCTAACATGACAATACTCTAAATAATAATAATCCTTAGGCTTTAAGAAATATAAAATAAATAAATAAAACTAATTAAATTATTCTACCAGTCGGTCGTAAGAACATGCTAGAAAAATAAGGCTGAATTTCGGATACTAAGGCGTGCCCACGCCTTATCAAAACAACACTTCTACCTTTTGGACATAATTCTCAGCTTCGACGTGCCCACGCTTAATGTAAACACCTCTTCTAATTTCTTGGCTAAGGAGCGCTAGGCTGGATCACATCATATCTTTAACGTCACCAATCATAAAGAAATTAAATAAATTCATATAAAGAAATCCCTCCAACGAGGTCCTAACAATTATTAAAAAGCTTCACATTATATACAATGATTTATATATTAAAGCAAATAGAGTGTTAAATATCCCAAATATCCTAATACAAATAGTATATAAAGCATAAGTCGTCCACGGACGACTACTAGAGTCTAAGGTAAATTAGAGGTCTCTACACACGTGCTATCCAATGGAAGTACTTGCAAAACTGGTTTGGAAATGGGAGTGAGCCAAACATGGGTTTAGTGGGAACTATAGGATTTTTTAATAAGAAACTACACATTGTCATTCACATGCAACGTGAGATAATGAAAGTAATTTGATATACGTTAAGCGTATATGTATGTTCTACTTCTATAACTCTTCATAGATATATGTAGATTTATAAATATTAATGTAATGAAACCATTTTATATGCAATGCACATCAAATGCTATCCCATCCCTGTAAATACGATAAAGTATGTGTCACAAAGATACTAATGAAATCCCAATAACATTATAAGTTTATTCACAAAATAAGTATAGTCGTAAAACAAACATAGGCTAATCTTATTTAACTGTTCATCTCATATCCGACTATCTTATGTCCAACTATCTTATATCCAACATCTAGGATTTTTTCGACTGTGCACAGTGATCGCGATCTAAGCCCCCAAGGTTAGGGTATACAGCCCCCAGGGCTAGGTCCTTCCGTGGACCACCTAGATGTGCAGGGTATGCTGCCTCACAAGGACCTCTTAGCTAGACCATAGAGTGTGCTGCTAAGATAGTAGGGTCCCTCTACGCGGACGAGGGTATGTAGCCACCAAAGCTAAGTCAAACCCATGGACCATTAGTGACTGTCCGAACTCAAAATGATATGACTTATAAAAATATTAATTATCAAGTAAATTGTATATATCAATGAAATAAGTACTCAACATATACATACATTACATCTCTATATATATAGCTATCTTAGATCATATAGTCATAAAAGTGTTATACTGAAGCCAAATAGTCCCCATTTTATGGCTCACTCAAGAATTTTATCTATTGCATTCACTAACTAGGGAGTTTTATAACAAGTCACATAATTAACACTAAGCCAAGTGAATTTATAATTAGTTTTAATATAAACTTTCCCGTATGCTCTCAATACATAAACCATTCAAGAACACATTACAAATCTGTTTAGTATAGGTACAGGCTAATGGGTTTCATATAAATCTCGCAATACCTAGTCAATGGCTTAAGCATAACAATAATATCATATACATGAGGTAAAATAACCAAAATAGACTTTAAACCCATCAATATATCCATATATATATGTATCGCTGTCAATTACCCACTATCATATCCATCCGGGTGGGTTTTATACCAAACTTCATATTCATCTATATACAATAGGGTAATTATTGTATAACTAAAAAATTGAAGTTATATAAGCCACAAATCAACCAAAAGATGTACGGAAAAATAAGCCAATCCACAAGCATGAGCCAAACATCAAAATTCTAGCAGAAACCTCCCTAATATGATTGATTTGAAAGACGAAACATAGAATAATTTGAAAAAGAGTTTGAGTAATAGTGTTCCTACTTTATTGAAGCTAAAACCTTGAAGATTAAGCGTTGAATTTAGCCCAAACGAAGCAATCACAAATTTCTCCCAAAATGCACCAAGCCCTAGCCATGGAGGATGATGAAGAGGATGAAGAAGATGATGATGATTTGATGATTATATTGTATCATGATAAAGCATGGGCAAAGATCTCTCCATTTCACTCAAAAGATGAGCTTTCTACTCTCTTTAACCCTCTCATGGCTTGTGGTCAAATTGGGAAGGAAAGGGGGTGTAAAGGGATAAATATCTAGTCAAAACAACACATTTTACCCCACTACCCAGCTCTAAACGATCAGAGCATTATTCTGATTGATAAAAGAAATTTTGCACAAAGTTCCCATTTTGTCGTGTCCCATTGACCCCCGAAACGATGTTATCTCAACTCAGGCTCAACACGGAACTTGTAGAGGCAAATAGATGAAACTATGGCTACAAACGAAGAGCCACTTGGATTTTGTATGAAAACGTTATGACCTCTCAAAGTTGGCCAAAAACTCACTTCACCAAAAGTTTAATTTTCACCGTTAGCCACCAAATTCAACCACGGCTTCCCGAAGTGTGTTCCAACCATGAACGCATACTTCATATCATTAAAATGACCTACTAGAAGTGTTGGATCAACTATGAAGATTTCATAACAAAAATCGGCTCCTCCAATGGAGATTTGACCTTAATCAGGCTTAAGAGGAGGATTAGCACGGAGATGAAATAGGAGGCTTTACATGAACTTAGTAGAAAAATTCCTAAGAATTTTCAAGTCTCAAGGGATTGATTTCCCCCAGCCTATCAAGTAACAACTTGACTAGAAATATCATTCAAAAGATATGACGCGATCCCAGATCATCTTTCCTAGCCAGGCTAATGGATCATTGACCCGTAGTCTATAAACATACTAGAACCTTGGAATTCGTCGAAAAATGGAAGGCAGAAACCTCAACCCAACGCTTAAAGAAGTGTGAACCTTGGTATGATCAAAGACACCATAATCAATTCAACATATTCAACATGTTCTTAGAAAACACAAAGAGAAAACTCTCAATATTATTAATCATAAAAACTTCTTCATAATAAAACAATAACATGCCTCCTTTAAATAGGAGCAAACAAAGCCTTAATCCTAATTCAAAAAGGAAACTATTTCCTACTTAGAAAATGAGAACAATAACACCTAGAATATTCCTAACACAATAAGGAAATTAAAAATAAGAAAACTTATTCAAAAAGAAAACTAGTAATTCTTATTCCTAATTAAATAATGAAATAAAACAACTAACATAAACTGCTAAATAATTAAGGAAATAATATAAGAGTCTTGGACTTGTATTTTCACATCTCCAAATGTCCTCCCAACATCCTTGGCTACCATTAAACACACTTTCCTCTTGAACTTCCACGCCCAATCTTTAAGAACTCCATTGAATATATGATTATCATTTAAGCTTCTCACATCAAACGCGTGAAATTTTATGGAATTCCTTTTGAATTTGTATGCTTTATCCTTATGATTCATCATGTGTGGATCATCATTTAGAATGCCACAAACCACCATGGTTGAATAGAAACTGGAGCTAAGCCGTATCATATCATACCCCTCTTCTTCAAGAAGATTCATCCTCGAATCTTGGCTAAGCATTATTTGATTCAACCCGCATCTACCAGTTTGCGGCTTGGCCTTCTTTGACAAACGGAATTCATCGAACTTGATGACATGCTTCAACTCGATCATCTTTAGTTCATTGAAGAAACTTCCCGGCTGATGGTTCGAATGGAAAGCGTACTTGTCCACTCCAATGAAGTCTACATAGTCCATTTCATCAACTTCCAACTCCAGTTCTTTGCTAGTATCTCTGCTCTTCCCTTTGGAAAGATCCTCTTCACTTCCATGGCTGCTTTGGAAATTCCATGCTCTCCTCCACAAATAATCTCCGTATTTCTTTCGAACTCATCAAGCTCTACGGATGCCTTGCTATTCAACACCCCTGCTAAATTCGGCTTACCTACAACACTCTCATCAAAGCAAAGAAACATAGTCTCATTTGTGGCAAGAATGCACTTCTTGAGGTTAGCGGTTAGCGAATCAAAACTCATCATAAGAAATTAATCATTCCAACTAATCGATAAGTAATAATTCAAACTACTATTGCTACGTGACAGTCTGACATTCCAATGATTGAAGCCTTTCAAAACAATTTTTCCCAAGAATGGCTCAAAAATTTGATTCTTTAAATCAAATCCAAAGAGTTAGTTACCCATTCAAACAATCCATGCACAATTTTGAATCCCATAAGCTTCTTTGGGAAACAACTTACCATCTCCAACTTGGAAAACTCACCAAAACCTTTTCTTAGAACTTGCTTGCCATGTTCTAACTCCACTTGCCCTTGGCTTTTGGTCAACAATTTTCTACAATGAAGACATAATAGAAATATGAAAATATGGGATAAGATTGTTAGTATTTAAAAATACATTCTTCAATTCACTATCTTTTGCACAACCACTCTTTTGTCTTCCCTCAAAAACACTCTCATTGAAGATTACTAACTTTTCTTTTTGTCTCTCTTTTACTTCAGTCTCTCTCAAATTCTCACTCAACTTTTTTTATTTTCTCTCACCCTCTTTCTTTTCCTCACTAGCCTCCTACTCTCTTTCTTTTCCACTCCTTTACCACTCTTTTCTTGCTTTTGCTCACTCTTTCTTTTTTGATCATTCTCCTTTTGTAACTTCATTTGATCTTCAGGAGCTTGCTTTGATGGCAATGGAACAAGAGTAACAGTTCTCTCATTCATTATGAAAAAATACTTATTGGAAACGCCATTATACTTGACTTGCCTATTGAGCTGCCATTGTTGGCTTAACAACATGTGGCCGGCTTGCATTGGAACCACATCGCATAAAACAGCATCCTTGTAATTCCTAATGCTAAATGAAATAAGCACTTGCTCGTCCACCCTTATTTCTCCATTAAAATTTAACCATCACAACTTATAAGGACGGGGATGCTTGATTGTAGGCAATTTCAATTTCTCAATCATTACTACGCTAGCAAAGTTCGAGCAAACTCCTCCATCAATTATCAAACTACACGCCTTGTCTTGCACGAGACATCTAGTTCAAAACAAATTCTCTTGTGTACTTGGATCACCACACTCGGCTAGCAATTCTCCTTTTATGGCATGCTCCTCAATTTGGTTTAGCACTAAACTTTCCCTCCTCTTAGACTCCTCATAAGCTTTGGTAAACAATTTGTTAAACTTTGAATAATCCTCATCATCAAACAAGGAAGCGTTTTTCGTGCTATTACCCAAATTTTATTTTCCCCTTTCCCCATTAGGAGTTTCACTTAACCACTTATGCCATTTATTTTCTAGATTTCTTAGTCGTGCACTATCCCCTTTTAAACTCCTCATCACACCAACTTTGCTCAAAATTAAAATAAGACATTCTCGCACTGCCAAAATAAGGATTAGTACAAATAAAAAAAATAAATTTTCTCACTGCACTCCCTTACGTGTTTCGCTCAAAATAATATCACTCAAATTTTTTTCCTCTCGTCTTTATCACACAAATAGATGTAACCTCACAATTCGCCTTTAGAACTTGGGCAAACGAGTTGAAAAGTTTGAACCTTTATTTGCAAATTCCGAACAACCAATCGCACACCCACAATTAAATTGGACGAGTTCAAAAAAAAATAAAAAATTACCAAGGATTTAAAGAAACCAATTTATAGAAATATTAATGAGGTAAACAAATTTCTAGAATTGGTAGAATAAAATGCAAGCAGACTTCCAAAAAATAAGCAACAATTAAATCCCTAATTATCACAAATCAAATATCCTATGGCTTTCTAGATTTCCCAACCAAAATAGATTTATATGGAGTAAAGCACAAAATAAGAATCCCAACTATAATAAGGATGCAACAATGATCAATAAACCTAAACGATTAAATATTATTCGAAATTTTCTAGGGTTCAACTTGAATCCTCAAGTTCAACAATAGAGCACAAATTCGCAGCAATCAAAACACTATTCGGCGAAGCATTAAAAACCTAGGGTTTTCGTTTAAACAATTCAAACCTTCATGATTCCAATTTGAAATAACTAACCCTATACAATTTTTTATTTTTTTTTCAAGGGTTTTCAAACAATTCAAAATTCTTTTTTTTTCCAGAAAGTATCTATAAACCCTAACACAAATTTGGAATAAAATTCACAAGAATAAAGATTTAGGGTTTCAAGAATCTACAACGAAATTTAAATAACAAGAAACTAAAGATAGAAAACCTAGATAGAAAAGTCGCCCTGATACCAATGACGCGATCCCGAATCGTCTTTCCTAGCCAGGCTAATGGATCATTGATTTGTAGTCTATAAACATACTAGAATCTTGGAATTCGTTGAAAGATGGAAGGCGAAAACCTCAACCCAATGCTTAAAGAAGCGTGAACCTTGGTATGATCGAAGATGCCACAATCAATTAGTGGAGAACTGATTGATAAGTCAAGAACAATTGAATTAACCAATTGAACATGTTCAACATGTTCTTAGAGAACACAAAGAGAAAACGCTCAATATTATTAATCATCAAAACTTCTTCATAATAAAATAATAATGTGCCTCCTTTAAATGGGAGTAGACAAAGCCTTAATCCTAATTCAAAAAGGAAACTATTTCCTACTTAGAAAAAGGAAAATAATAACACCTAGAATATTCCTAACACAATAAGGAAATTAATAATAAGGAGACTTATTCAAAAACGAAACTAGTAATTCTAATTCCTAATTAAATAATGAAATAATGAAATAAAATAACTAATATAAACTCCTAAATAATTAAGGAAATAATATAGGACTCTTGGACTTTGTATTTTCGCATCTCCAAATGTCCTCCCAACATCCTTGGCTTCCATTAAACACACTTTCCTCTTGAACTTCCACGCCCAATCTTTAGGAACTCCATGGTATGTTTGATTATCATTTAAGCTTCTTGCATCAAGCATGTGAAATTCTATGGAATTCCTTTTGAATTTTCATGCTCTATCCTTGTGATTCATCATGTGTGGATCATCGTTTAGAATGCCACGAACCACCATGGTGAAAAGAAACTGAGCTAAGCCATATCTATACAAGATAATATAAAATGTAGAATTATCACCTGCACCAGCCAGCTGGTGAGATTCCAATGAAGCTTGCTGGTTTGATCTTCTTCTTGTCTTGGATTTATGGTTAAAATATATGTGTGCAACAACTCAAAGCTTCAATTCTCTGTATTCTAATTAAAATGACAAAAAAAGGGCTTTGTAAAAAAAATAAATAAAGAAAAATGAATCACTTCATCCTGGGGCATGGCAAATAATAAAAATGAAGAAGGGGTTTGTAACAAGGTTATTGTGTCTTTGTGGTTCTTGGTTTTGTTATTGGATTTTGGGGATTCTTTTGTCCTAATACAGCTACAAAGCAGATGGAGACATGCCTATTTCAAATTCTTGCAAAGGATAAAAGATTGGATCTATGTGATAGCAGCAATCAATATGGCTAGGTTATGAGGAAGTTTAAGAATTAATTGGTTAATTTATGCTTCCTGTTTTTATTCCTTTTGCAGTTGTGTGGGTCTGTCAATCATGTTTAAGTTTAATCTTTTCAAAATTTTCTAAATGAGATTTAAGAGGTACCATTGGGATAGGTCATTTGCTTTCCTTTGATTCTTTAGCTCCCTAATCAACTACATTATAATCCATATCCATAAGCCGCATTCTATTATGTACCTTCACCCCTAGAATATGTATGCTTTAACTGTTTTATTACCAGCTGAATGTTGAAACTAAACCTAGGATCGAGATTCCTTCCTTAGTAAGTTAGGAGTTACAAATAAATTAGATCGATTAGCTAATTCTTTTACGCAAAATCTTAAGAAGGCATGCCATTCATTCTTAATTACACAATAACTAATTCTTTATAATCCTAAATAATCCATAAGCATACACATTGAATATCAATCAAAAAACATAACTTAGGAACATGACCAACTGAATGGAAAAAAACCTAGGATCGAGACAAATTAATTTACAAATATTATCAAGCAAAAACTATTCACAAAATTCATACCATAATTATCTTTCACAAACTTACATCAACAACAATAAAATCAACTCATAATTATTACTTTATATTGAATTAAAAGCTATGAATAACATGCAGCTTTTTCGAGTGAGAGTTATCCTCAAATGACAAATGTTTTGCTGATAAATGTTTTCCTTATGGCTGGACATGTTGATTCCAAGATATAAATGTTTGTTTTCATGTTTGCAATTGTGTAGGTGTGGTTTCGGGCAGTTCTGAAAAAGATTATTATTTTTCTACCTTATTTTCATTGTAAAAGTTTGTGATTTGGACACAACATTATGCACATACTGTAATTGTATTTTATTTTTTGCAATATGGATTGGTTATCAAACAATTTCAAATAAAATACTTTTGATGTTCTTGTCCGTTTCCAATTCTTGATTTTTAAAGTAAGGGAATTTTTTCAAAGGGAAGGTGTAAGAGCCTGCCTTTTGTTCATCACTTGAGGGCTTTTTATTCTGAAAAATCTGTCCCATCTATGGAACATAATATTAACAGTGCATATAGAGATTCGATCCTTAGTTTGAGGCGTCCCAAGAATGAAAGAGAGACACTTTACTTGATCCTTAGTTTGAGGCGTCCCAAGAATGAAAGAGAGACACTTTACTTGAGACCGAGGAGTATAACTGACAAGTGGAAGAATTCACGTGATACTACGAATTAGGAGTGGTCTAGATCACTTAAATGTGAATTTAATTTTGTTCATTCACTTGGTGATTTGATTTATGAAACAATAGAATGTTTATATTGAGACATCCAAAAGAAGACTAAGTAGGAGTTTTTTTTTTTTCTTCAGCATAAATGGCCAATCTCGATTTTGTTCGCAGTTCCAGAAAAGACCGTTCCAATGGAGACTATGTCATTGTTGCACAAGAAGCCGTTAGAGGAAGGCCGCAGGATACTAGGAGCTTTAGATTTTTCTTTTCTTTTCTCTTTTTTTTTTAAAAAAATATTTATTCTTTCAAAGGGGAATGAAGAGAGGAGGTAAGCAATGGGACGGGTCTCATTTGGTTCTCTTTGTGATGATAAATGACCTACTAAGAGACTGGATATTTATCTAAGAAGAGGTTATTCGATCCAGTCGTACTACGTAATACTTTAAAAACATTTTGAATGAGTTATTTCTTTCTCACTGGCTCTTCTTACTTCATCAAATCGATTTTGGCCTAGCCCAATCCAATGTGGTCTTGAAATTCTATTGAATAACGGAAACAGATCATATGAGCAGCAGCGGGGGATTTAAATGAAAATTTAACCAGAAAATTTTGATTAGACCGTGTTCTTCCTTTTCTACATTTTTTTCCTTTCTGTTTGGGGTGCGTGGGGGGTGGGTGGGGAGTGGGATGGGAGCACACATCATTTTATTACTGATCAGTACGTTGTACTAAAATGTTCTTAATTTGTGAATAGTGTATATAGTTAAGCTGTAGTTGTTCCACAACAATCAAACATCAACATTACTAATTAAAAAATTCCTAGTGCTGCATTTGCATTTAACGAGTACGTAAACACAAGTACATATTTTTTTCCTAGAAAATGCCGCCATAGGCGCATACCACTAAGCTACTAACCAATTCACTGATAACGGTGTTTATGTTGCCAGTGTCAATTACCGATATATCCTTTTAAGGAATTTACATAAACATATGGCGTGCTGAAATATGCGAAAAGGAACATTGTTTTGTCAAGCCAAATAACCTACCAAAGCAATAATAATGACATGAAGCAAGGAGAAATTTGCTTATTTATCTTGAATGAACAAGAGGAGGTTTTCTTCATCATTTTGAATATATCATCAGTTCACTTCTGAAAGTGCCTGTGTGTTTAGTTTCCATTGATAAGAATAGTATGGTTAATTGTAACAAAATCCTATATACTGAGGTTATAAAACAAATATTTTACTGAGAAAATAATAAAAAGAAGAATCTAATAGTGGCACAAAGATATATAGATATATGTATAGTTCCATGGCAAAACTCAAGTACCCGCAATTAAAGTAATTTCCTATCCTGTTGACCTAAGGTCTTAATCTTATTTTGATAATAACAATAAATTAATCATGTGTAATTTAACATGTTTCTTGATATAAGTATATAGTTCATTTACTTGAAAAATTCAAGAAAAACATGACAAGGATCAATCTTTCACTATTCGATCATTGGACAAGATAAGGAAGATCAAATCTCTCAATGCAAATCATGAAGTACAAATGATCAAAAAACTATACGAAAAGCTTCAAGGAAAAAGCTTCAAATGAAGATCAATTCGAAAAAACAAATCAAAGCATTCGAAGACTCGTTAATTTAGTAATTGAGTAAGTACTTAAGATTTATGTAAAGTTACATTATTGATCAAATCCTTATAGCTCAAACATATTCATGCATCTTTTAAAAAATTGATTCAAACAAGCTTGAAATTGAATATATTTGAAAAACATCATTTTACAAAGACCGAGTTTCAAAATAAATTCATATTAATTTTAAATGATCATATTTTAAGCTTATAAAAATAGGTATCTTAAAAACATATCTTTGAGGTTCAAAAATCATTATAATTTTATTTGGAACTAAACTATTAAATTGTAAAAATATTTTTATTTTACATATAAAATTCGCTCAATTTTCGCACAATTTTGATCTAACGGTGAGATGGAGGCCTTCTCGGACTCCAATCATTTTGAATTTTTTACAGTAGTTAGACAACATCTCCGGGCACTTTTGACTAAAATTTGAGCATGATCCAACCGTCAAATTGGGAGAAATTAACAAAAAAATTTGAATTTTTTGTCAAAACTAGCTGTTGGAAAGTTTGAAAATGTATACCTTGGAGCCAAAACCTCTCTTAATCATCCCCAACGTCCATATGGTTTTGCAAGCTATAAATATGAGGTCCTAGACATGTTTTAACACACTTGAATCATTCTACAAACTCATTTTACATATAGTGAGTTTTGATCTTCACCCGAAGAAGATTGAATAGTGAAAATTCTCGGGAAACTAACCGAGCGCGGACGTGTGGTTAAAGAACCCGAACCGTGAGAACAAAAAGCCTTGGATTTCAAATTGGTTCAATCTTTCTTACTCAATCTCTTTATTTATTTGTTATATTAATTGATTGAAGTTGCTTATATTATTGCTTATCTTGGGATTGATTACTTGAAATTGATTATTTTCTTGATATTATTACTTAGCTAAGTTGCTTAACTTAAATATTTTAAAAACGTTTTAATTCCGCAATAAATTTTTAAAAACCTATTCACCCCCCTCTAGGGTTATTTTCCGACCAACATATCCATCTTTACCCAAGTTGCCGTTCTGCAAAGATTCGAATCCCGCTAGAAACACTTGTAGTCAAGAATAATCAATTTTTTTAGCAGAAATTGGTCAAATATATTTTATTATTATTAATTACACGAAAAAAAATAATAATATTTACCACTACAAGTCATAGTCACTAGTAAAATTTTAAAAAGCAAACAAATATATTAATGCAATTATGTTATAAAATGATGTTTTTCACCGTCAAATGCATCATTGTGCATAATAATTCTTTCATGACAATATGGGAGCGAAAAATACATCGCCTATTTTATTGGTGCAAAATATCACCTCAAAAATCCAATTTTTTTTTATAATACGAGTAATTTATTTCAACCCCCAAAAGACCAATTTTTTTACTCCGTCCCTGATAACATAGAAAATCAGAACAGGGCTAAAGATTAATTGTTCTATCTTATGATGTTTATAAGTTGGAGCAATACAAGTGAGTGCAAAAACAAAACTACAACTAAAATAGACCTTTATTCAGCTTAATTCAACATGAAATGACTGGTGATCAAGAATAAATGGAATCGAACTAAAATTTCACCCGTGCAGTTCAGAGAGGGGGAGGGGTTGGATTTCAAAGGAGAATCAAATTCCGAAAAGGGTACTAAAGTGCCTAAAAATGGAGTAGATTACAGAGAAATGCGTTCTCACACAAATCAATTATTTTTCCCTATCATTTTTTATCTTTTTATCAAATGTAGCCTAAATGTATAATAGAATGACTTGAGAAAATTTGACATAAGAGTCTTCACAACTATATGGAAATTAAGAATAGGAGCGTGCATAAAATCAATTGGACTGAAAACCAAACCATAGTAGCACACTTTGATTGTTCTTTTCTTAGCAAACAGTCGGGCTCTTGCAAAAACCAAAACAGCTGGTAAGTCTCGGGTTCGTGCAGAAACTAAAACAGCCGGTAAGTCTCTAGCCATAGATCAACCCGGACCACTTTTTAATATTTCAAAACATACCTTGTAGATCCGGTCCGAAAAATTGTCCAAGCACACCCGTAATTAAGAATATCAAAGAGGTACTTGAGGAACTATCAATGAGCAGGAGCGCACAAGCATAAATTTACACGCAGGGGCAGTTGCAGACAATGATGATGTTAAGAATTTCACCATCATCTGAACAATCCATCCATAAACATTTACTGTTGAATTTATTTAAAAAAATAAAAATATACATCCTCCTAAGCTGCTGCTTCTTGTTTGTTTTGCTTGAGAAACAATACCACCAATTATCACTTCTTTAATCAAAGGAAAGCTGAACAGAGTAGCCTACACTGTCCAATGAGAGATACAAAATTGTACACAACAAACCTAATAGAGAAAGGTCGCCACAAGAAGAAAGGAGAGAAAGAAAAAGGGTAAAACTCTTAACATCTTTGCACGATTGACAAGGAAAAAGCATTGTAAGTCAGCTCAAAACCCTCTAACCCACCTACATAATGGAAAGGAAAATATAATGCATGGGCACTCTCAATTTGATTGACTCTTTAGGAAGCTTAGCATCTTGTTTAATGCACCGACGTACGCTCGGACACTAGAAATAACAATATCCATTGATGCACCAGTTCCACTGCCAACCAAAAGAGGAGACAAATGAATGATTTTACACATTTCTGTTTGTGTGCAGATATATGTACGTGTATATATATATATATGTACAGCCCGTCTCTAAAGCGGACTGTCTTCTTGAGGGCAAAGCTTTTAGATGGAAAACCCACACCAATGCATAAGGAAAACTGTCATTAAAGGCCTAGTTCCCGAGTGGACGGTCCACTTTAGAGCCAACTTGTATGCATGTATCGATATGTGCTTGTAAGTTAATATGATTCAAGTTTAGGACATTGAATGGCAAGAGAATAAATAATAAAACAAATGAAGCATAGTGATAAGTGAATTATGACAGACCTAAATGTACGCTGTATTGATTCTCCGGTCAAGGCTTTCGTAGATGTGTGATTGTTATCGCCTCGAATTAAAACTCTGGTGGTGGCTATAGCGTCAATTCCTTCTGTTACTCCACTCATGGAGTACTCAAGCAGTGTTACAGGCACCTGCATTTAGGGAAAGAACCATGACTCTCTTTCCATGGTTACAACATTTTATCACCATTGACGAAAAGCTAAGGTCAGAATTCGCATAGATTCTACTTTTGAGACCAAAAAATATGAAAGTAAAACCATCTGAAGCTATTTAGCTGTGTCCATCAAATGCACAACGCATGGCTCAGGAATGAAAGCTGGGCCTTTGGTTTAAATGCAATAGGGAACAATGTGTTCCACTTGGTTTTTCATACGGCATGATTAGGCTAAAATCACTACTAGGCAATTACTACTACAGTCCCAAATTAGGAGTCCATTGTTCCTTTTCTCAAATTCCCAAAACAGGACTCCAATTTTCACCATTTGGACATAACAAATGTACCCAATCTCACGATAGTAAACAAGTCTTATCCTTCACAATATTATGTTGAAATTAATGTAACTATATTATATATAAAGCGCGAGGCTTTTAGTAGGTCTATGAAATTACCTTTCACGCTTAGAAAACTACAATAAAACTAACACTGAAACAGGGACTTAAACCCATGACCTTAAGCATCATAACTTGACCAAATACCATCACACGACCTTACTTACATTTTAAAAATCTACACATAATGTGATGAATTACTAGGTATAGTACAATACACACGTCACGTGAGCCACCAATTCTAGCCCTAAATAATGCGTGAAAAGTAAAAAATGGACTTCTAATTTGGGAAGGAAGGAGTAATAGATTAGGTTTTGTAGTTCTAGTTGCTTAAGGTGTGACCAAGGGCGGAGCCATGTAGGGGCAGTGGGGGGGCAAGCACCCAAACTTGGTTTTGGATTTTTTTTTTTAACTATATATGGAGTATTTTTTGACAAATAAAATATATAGGGACTTGTCTGCAGAAACATATACTTGAGGGTGCCTAAATGTAAGGTGCACAATTATATATATAGGGACCTATGTGTGGAACTTAAAATTTAATTTCAGGGTGCAGTTCATCGTGATTGCGAGAGAGCGCCTTATTTCTCTTGAATGCTTAATAAGTTTATAAGAGGTGATCCCTTGTAAACTTATCAAGTTTTTCACAAAGTTCCCATGTGGGACTTGCTCATTTCATTCCATTTTTTATTCTCAAGTAGCTCACTTTGGGTGACTATTTCCCATTCGCACCATAACCATTCCGATCAAACAAATATACGATTTCGATGTCCTCACGGAGGAGAATGTACATGAATCTATAACTACTTTTTCACAACCCAGTCTGAGGTCCCACTAAAAATAACCTTCAAAATGGCTCGAAAATGGTAATTTTACCCCTTTTTCCAACACTACCAAGGTAAATCCTTTCTTAGATCTCCTTTTTAATATTAGTCATAATTTTATTTCTTGATTACTTAAATAATATAAGTTGTGTTTCTTGAGTAATTGCATAATATTATTAATGCTATTATGTTTGCGTTGTATTATTTCTCATAATTGTTCATATACACTAAAAAGGGCTTAGTTTTTCAGTTTATCGGATTAAATAGCTTATTGGGTTTGCCAAAAAGAGACACTCCTCTATGTTCTAGTCTTTGGGACTTATGCCGAGGGCCCGAGACTGAACAGAATAAGAGACGTAAAACTGTAAAGGAGAGAGAGAGAGAGAGAGCATGGATAATATTTTTATCATATGCGCAACCTCCTACCCAAAACCGCTCTTATATTGATTCTTTTCCCAACATAATCCTCCTTATATACCAGTAAGATGATACCAGTCCTGTTCATGTAAATTTGCATCCAACATCATATAACTATTCAATCTGTATATTTTGATATAGAAGAGTTGCTTAATTTCTCATCAATTTCCACACCGATAAGCTTTTGTTCAATCCTCACATCCTTCACCAACTTTGCTAAAGGATTCCCTTTCCCATCATCAGACCCCAAAAAGTATTTCAAGATGCTACCTATTGCACACCTTACACTCAAAGCTTCTCATTGAAAGAGAAGATTTCAGTTTTGAAGTGTTGGTCACATATGAGAACATTCCTAAATTTTGTTCCCATTGCCATTTCATTGGTCATTTGATTGGAGAATGCAAAACCCTCAAAAGAATCCAAGAGACCTCCAACAAACCTTCCTCTCCAAAAGAGCTTTCTTATTATACCCATACCAAGAAAGCTCAGTCAGCTAAAGCATCAGATATTGTTGCTATTCCCAGCCATAAAACTGGCCATAATGCAAATCATCCTCTTTCAGATCCCACTGCCAGTTTCCAACCTGTTGTAACCATTTCTCCTCAAGATGCTGGCCATTCTTCTGTTCATGTGGGGAATTCTGATATAACTATCCCTGCAGACAATAAATCCTCTGCCAATGAAGTCAGTTATGCTGTTCTTGTTGATCCTATTACAGCAGGAGAAACAGGAGGTCTTTGGAACTCCTTCAACCATTCTCCCTAATCACAACCAAGGCTCTACATCATCAAGCCATATGAAGACCAGCTCAACCCTCAGATACACAGCTCATCTATTGAATCAGTTGTTCCCTGTTCAGTTTCTTCAAAGTCTAAGAAAAATGCTACCAAAAACAAGCCAATGCACCATAGCAATTCTTTTTACATACAACACAATCCCACCCCATCCTCTAGCAGATCTCTTCCCCACTTTAAACATAGGTTCCACAACCAATTTGATCCCATTGCTAATTGGGAAGATGATGGTGAAGGTGAAAACTGGGATATTTTTGGGGAATCTGATGATGATATTGTAGAGACAGTAGTGCATCATGAAAAGCACCAATCTTTTAACATTTCCACTGATATAAAATCCATGAAAGACAACCCTTCCAAAGGCAGAAATTGGGCATCTTTAGTGGAAGAGGAGCCTTTCGTGTCATGGGAAGCAAGAGCAGATATGACTTTTAATGCTGCCATAAACAATATTGATGCATACAATGGTTGCATACAAGTGGATCAAGATGATAGATCTTCAATACTTGCACAAGATTTTCCTCCTCTTCAAAAGCAACAATTGTCTCCTGGCGCAACTCATCCTATTTCATCAGATAGCAAGCTTTGTTCTACTACCAATAGTAGTAGCCCTGAGTATGTTCCTTCACCTTTGAAGACAAGAGCACAAAGGCAAAAAACTGGTACCACAGTTCTCCCTTTGCATAGGCAAAAGAAGATGTCTAAAGCAGCCAAAAGAGAAGCTAATGCAGTTTCTAGGCTAGCTAAATCCAAACCTTCCCTCAAGAATCATGACCCAGATGAATTCCAATGGCAAACTCTTCTGGCAGATCAAAAGAAAAGACAGGAGGAAGAAAAAGCTATAAAGAATAATGAGTTAGGAGCAACTGTGCATATTGATGCTACTGCAGCATTTAATCAATCAACAGATGACAATGAGGACAATAATGATGACAACCAGGGTTCACAATCTGTTAGTTTTTAGGCAGTTTGGTCCTGCTTGTTCTCAATTTTACAGCAACAGCAAGCTCTTCAATGTCAGACAAAGTGTGTTGTATCTCTTGCAATCGCAGTTGGATTAGTTTAGTGCTGCAGTGCATAACCAATTTCACTGCAGCTCATCTTGAGTTGCAGCAGTTTATTCAGTTATGTGCTCAGGTTTTGGTGCAGACAGTGGGTTCTTTTTGGTGATCCAGTGAATAGTTTGCTTCTTAATTGCTGTTAGCAGTTTATTTTTTCTTTTTTCTGTTTCTGTTGGCAACTTAGTTGGGCCATCTTTGGCCTTTTGTCCTGCCTTTTTTAGCCTTCCTGTTTTGGCTTTTCTTTTACTTTTTTGTGAATTTGCTTGGTGGACTTTAGTTCTTAGGTATTTAGTCCATTTTGCAATTTCTTCTTATAAGTTGCTCATTTCATTGTGTTTTTTGAGGTCATTGGGGATGACCTTTTTGTATCCCCCACCTTTTGTTACTTTTTTCTTTATTTATGCTACTTCTCTAATGTCCTAGTTTGGACTTAGAGATCTTAAAAAAAAAAAAAAAAGGATTCCCTTTCCCATCATCATACCCCAAAAAGTATTTCAAGATGCTACAACAGGACATCAAGTCCTCCCAAAGTTGGTTAGCAGTTATAAGTGCACAAATATGGCATTATAATTGAGCAATTTATTGATACACTAGCCCTCGTTTTGTCTTCCACAGCTCATTTTGTGATCCGTCTGAATTTTTTATATATTGTTTCTAGAGTATTTGAATATGATCTAAAGAAAAACATGGCCAAATCCAAAAGTCCTGTAAAAATCTCGAGCAGAGTCAAAAAGATAAATGGCCAAAACTTGAGATCTATCCAACTTCAGGTTCCATCAAGAGATTCCTCCGCATCATACCTTTCAAAAAATTTGGATAGATCCAGAAATTTTCCTTTTTCACTGCTCTTTCAAGTCTTCAATTTTTGTACAGATTTCTTTTTTTATTATTATTTTTTATTTTTAATAAAATCACTAGCCTTCGTAGAGGATTAGCACCATGCCATAGAAAACAAAAAAAGATAGATGGGGGCTACAAAGGCCCGCCCCCTAGGCTTACAAGAAGGTCATTCGAGAGGACCAAGGAAATAAAGCAACTAAACTTGAAAACTGAACTAAGCATATACAACAAAGTTCACTACCCGAGAAAAGCAAAAAAGCCAAAAAGCAATAAATCAGAAGAAACTAATGAAGCCGTGTGACTTCAAAAGGTTCGCCAAAAGCATGGGCCATAATATAAGGAATCATGCGATAGTTAATAGATTTGGAAACCTCAATTGTATGCATGAGCATAATCTTGATTTTCATACAGATTCCTTACTAAGCATATAAATAGAATAGTTTTTCGGGTACTTAGCAACAGCTTTTGGGAGAACAACAGCAGAGAATAGAGAAAGAAATTATTTCCACTTTCTAGGGAAAATATTGAGGGAGCTTGCATTGAGAACCAAACATCAAGTGAAGAGTTCAGCACTAAATCCCAGGCTTCTTCTCTGAACTCTTCTCTTTAATTTCATCCTTAATGCTATAATTGCTAATTCTAGTCTACGAATATCCGTAGTAAGAGAGTGATTCTCTTATCATTTTATTGACTATAGGGTATGAACTATAGATTTATGAATTTCTCTGATTTCAATCCCATGTATTGGATGTTGTTGATTGTTGAATCATCAATTCATTTATTAATCATTAAATAAAAGTCAAGAAATGACAATATTACTTTTGATACATGCATCTAAAGGATGAGATTCGAACGCTAGACTCAATTAGTTATCATATCTTAAGCTAATTACTCCACTATGGTAATATCATGATCAATAACCCTTTTCCCATAGCATACTTAATTTTAGTAGCGCCATTTTGTTTTTAAGTTCTTTGTTTCCCATCAAAAAAAATTTATATCCCTCAAAATCTACATACATGCTATCTTTCCTCTAATTGTTCAATTGAAGTAATAAATATATTAATTCCACTCCAATTTTGAATTTCAAGCAGCAACATTAACATTTAATAGGAAGTGACAAGGAGAATGGATTGATGAAAAATAGTAGGGACTAATATGCAAAGGCTCCCGAGAATGAGAAAACAATGTGTGCATACATGCCTACATGTTACACTGTATAGTATAAAGTGAATAGCATATACGAATCAACAGGTATGTTTTACATGGAAAACTAATTAGCAATGTTCTAACAATCGCTAGTAGTTCCTAGGTCAGCAAAGTGGAGACCGGAGACTAGGGGATTAATTGGACAAACAATTTTTCACTATACATATTATTTTAATTATTATAATACTTATAAAAATACAAGAAATCATCTAACGCTTTTCAAAATGACATTAATTCTCCAAACATCCAACCAACATGCATATCCAAAACAAAATAAACAAGTTCAAACCTCGTAATACCTAAAGTGAACATCCAAAAACATAATATCAAACATTTTTCCCAACTTTTTCCAATTAATTGCCAACTTTTTCCCATTTTTCCCTGAATTTCTGAAAATACTAGGCCTTGTCTCCAAGGTCTTCGACTGTGGATTAATCCCCGATTAATCGCAATTCTTAGAACACTGCTAATTAGTCCATTTATTCTCTTCTTTTTTTTTCTCCATAATCTACTAAACCACATTGCAAATGCATGCAATTCGTAATGTACAGAATAGGTATGATGTTGCGGTCTACCCTGATAATAGTTGTGTTATATTGATCGTATAATAGGGCAAGATACGTTCAATTCTAGTATTTATTTGTGAAACTAATCCTTTGCTTTCTTTCTTCTAAAGATCACCATTTTCAAGGCTGCGGCTAAGAGACCAATCACAAGCCTCCTTGAAGAAATCCAATTAAGCCCAATAATTTTCTTACCCCAGGCCAGGCCTCCTAACTTTGTTAATTGCTTCATTAGCCCACTAAACGTCATCAAGATTTGTGTACCACCTAGAAAGCTACTATGAGGACAAATATTGCTATTTAGCAGTGTCAAAATTTTGTGAACATTCCAGCAATCCAATTATTGACTTGGTATCAAGTGTGGACGGGATTGTGTCCTAAACTCCTAATTGGAGTTGATAATGGACACATGGTGCATTAGGCGCATCTAACTTTTTCTCCACAACTAAAAGCTAAAAACAAGCTAGAAAAATTAAGAAGTATTCATAGAAATTTTTTAAAAAGTAAAAACCAATTAGATGACCATAACAACATTCGCAAGTACAACTAATATTTCTAAATTATTGTGGAGGACTAGGAGTCCTCTATCACATACAATATTTAATCTTCAACCAAAATGAAAAAATATACAAGGAGTCCTCTAGCATTTTCTGAATTATGATACATGTTTTTATGCGACTTACCAGGTGAAAATTTACCAAGTTTTCAGGTTATTTAGGAAATGAATTTTCATATAAAAATATCAACTTTTCTTGAACGCTCCTTGCAAATTGAGTACATGTATATCAGTATGTGTCAAACATTGTGTTTTACAGTTGAACTTTTTTATGACTAGTCTAAGTGGCTTGATTTAACTATGTCGAAGGACAGAAATGCTTTGGTCAATTTGTATGCATGCAAGAATCCAGGCATAACTTCATTGCCAATTATATGGCAAAAGAAAGGAACATAGTATTTTTTTCATTCAAACCTTCACAATGAGATCAACAGCTTTGTAAGCTGAATCAACTGGCCCTGTTCCAACCGAACAAGCAATATGTTCTTCCCCACTATCGTCAATGAGTTTAACAGTTGCTGTAGAAAGACCAAGACTTCCACATGTAACCTGTAGGTGTGAGCAAAAACTCTTTCAATTGACGATTGGTTCTTCATAATGAAAAACCTGAAATATTACAATAGCGTCGAGTCTATAAAAACATACCTGCACATCTCCAAGCTTCCAAACAACTTGTGGCTGGAAAACTTCATCTGCCACCAAAGCTATTAGGTCATCGTCGGTGATAATCTGGGTGGGATGTCAACAGAGAGAATGAAAGGATGGTCAAATAACTGCTCAATATGAACAAGAGAAGTATTCTTGCACGAACATATACCACATTCATCAATGTGTTATTTTTTATACAAATAAAGATTTAAGGAATTATTAAAGTGACCTCCAATGTCTTTCAAGAAATTAAAGTGGCGTCACCAACGTGCAGGCACTTTATACACAAAGAATTTTATAAGATGTTATTCCTTTCAACCAGAAATTCTGTCCTTCAATAAGTCCAATCATTTCCTTACATCAAATATGTCACCCTAGCAACCCACTCACCCCAAAAAAAATAAAAATTACGTTCACCAGATAAAAGCTAACCAACAAGTGGTATTTTCCAGTTTTCAAAAACAATATATAAGCTTTGTTTCTGATCAAAAAAAAAAAAACAATACTGCAGGCAGGTAGTCAAATCTAGATAAATAGTTAACATCCCAATAAGGCAAGATCGTTGAATGCATCCATGTGTGCCTCTTTCTTCGCAATGTGAACACCAAATAAAAATATTAAAAATCTCCAATAGAAATAAAGATGTCAAATAATTTCCAATCACCTTTTTCTTTTCAGCTACAGCTTTAAAACGCCAAAAAAGATCATCAAGTTCCTTGCCATCAATGTCATAACCAAGCTGAAAAGGGCAATACAGCATACGCGTTTTAAGCATATGACATCTAAGAAGCAGTCCAATATTCAGTTCTATATAGATGACAGTAGAAATTGTATTGTACCTCCATAATTTTAGAACTCAAAGCATGGCGCCCACTGTTTTAAATATTACAACAGAAGAAAATTAGAATAATCTTCAAGTGTGCTCTTTATTTTTTATTTTAATTTTTTGCTCTTCCTTTTAATAGGAAACAACAAACTTTATTGATCAGGAAGAGTAATCATACAGCAATTAAGGACAAGCTACACTCCAAGAAATCAAGAATACAGAAAAATAAGGTTACATAAACAAAAAGACATACAAACACCAGCATAGAGGAATGCTATTTCGAGTGGCCTCACACTATTTATCATCTCCATTGTACAAATATGTATATAGCACAGTGGAATCCTTGATATTTCTAATATAAGTATTTATATGTCGGTACATATATATATATATATATGTGTCCCTTGGGCTGTAGAATAAGTCCAAATAGGGGGTTGTTAGAGTTGGCATTCTAGGTCGTGAACGCGTCCTGTTTGAGATCGGCACACCCTACGTTAGGGGGCTCCACGAATTGGCAACACTGGTTTGGTTGGGTGGATGAGATTCAAAATTTTAATTTTGAAAGTCACAGGGGTGAGTATGGGAGAGAGAGAAAATATGCTAGCGTGTGGATGAGTGAAAATGGATTTGGAACGGTATGGTAGAAAGCAAAAATAAGATTGAATGGAAATTAAAAGAAAAAAGGAACGAGGATGAAAGAAGAAAAGAATAATTAATGAAAAGATAGAAGAAATAAAAAGAATACTAAATAAAAAATTTGTATAGTAGATTGTCTTTTGCTTATCAGACCAAGCTTGCCATTATTTTTATCTCTTTTGATATTTTACCTATAAAAAGTCAATATTTTGAAAAAAGTTATCGTCAAATCAATTATTACTAATAAGCCCCCATTTTTACCCACTAGTTAATTTGCTTGAAGTGGAAGAAGGAGAAAGTACGGAAGAAAAAAGTAAAGGTAGAAGAGGTAGTGGTAGTAGACTAGTAGTAGTAGTAGTAGTAGTAGTAGTAGTAGTAGTAGAAGGAAATAAAAGAAAATATACCTACCTAGTCATACGTTAAAAGGGTTGTCAAATAAAGTTTAAAAAAATCCCAATCAAGATAAACTACTACTTTATTAAGGGCAAAAACGCTTCAATAACGCAAAAAAAAAAGGGAATCTCAATCAAAATAAACTACTACTTCAATAAGGCGCATGCATTGTACACTTTGCGCCTTGCAAGCAAGCACCAAGAGAGCTTGCTTCACACCCCTTAAGGTGCAAGACCTACGCTTTGCTGTGCCTAAACGCGCTTTTAACAACTATGCATGATTATTGTTCTAGAATGGACGCGTTAACCTGATGGTATTATTTATATTTATTATATGTCCAGCCTATTTTAGCTAGTCTAAAATGGGCTAGTGGCTCCCTTATGCAGTCATTGCGTTGATTGGGACCACGGTGCCACACTGATATAGTATTTCTAGTTATATACATCATCATCAGAATATCTAAGCAAGTTAAATACCCACGGACAACCAAAGCCACCACAAAAGAAGAAATCTGTCAAGTATCTTACTGCATACCTAAGTTTTCCAAGAACAATGCCAGATTCATTAGACCGATGAAGCCCAATATCTTCCGGAGATATAATCTCGTATGTATTTTTATGTTTAAGCATTCCATCCTACAAGGCCGAAAACGTGAAACAGTTTTAGTAACTTCTTTCAATCATTGGAAGCCTAAAGCATGAGACAATACTTCCGGTAAGTTACGTCGATTATTAGATACAGAAATATAATAGGCATGTTCTAGCTGACAAGCATGGAGCTATATGGATAAAAAAAACTAAATAGAGAAAGGAAAATGATAACTTGCGCACTAAGGGCACATGTTAAGCATACTATGAATAGAAAGAATAATCCCATGTGTGATCTGTGCCCTATTAAATGTGTATTTAAGCTTTTTTCTTACTATTAATGGGTTGTTAACATGTACCCTTAGGGCACACGTTAACGAGACCCATAGAGACAAGAGAATCAAGAATCATCCAGAAGCAGTCTAAGATCAACTGAACAAAGGAGATACAAAAAATTAAACACATAAGAAAACAAACATGCATCCGCTTCCACAAAGAAATTGCAGTATGCAACAGCAATATACATTAGAATAAATGAGAATTAGTACAAGCAAGATGGACTAGTAGTCCACATGAGAAAGGATCACATTAAAGGAAATACAAGAAGGGTACAAGAACACAGAAGGAGCTATTACGTAGCTTCCTCTTTCTTCTTCTACTGGGAACTACACTTCAAAAACTTCATCCAAGTGCTCACTGCTACCATAATTTGGCTCTGAACTTGATCTCAAATCCGCTGCTACCTCACTGTTGTCAACTGCTCATCACTTCAGCAGATCCATTCCTATTTGTCTTCTTGTCCGTCAAAGAATCGATTACTACTCCACTATGGGATGGTTGAGATTCAAAATTTTAAGGTACCTTAGCTTATCAATACTGTCTCCTAGTATTTCTTTAGAAAAAAAGGAAGTTGTCTCAGTGTATCCTTATGACTGTATCTTATAGTTGTGTTATGCAAATGTACTTCTTAAAGAAGATCACAAGAACTTTCAACAAAGAGAAGGTGATAATATATAAAATAAAGGTGGCAGCATATACAGAACCAAGACAGTATAGAAAGCTACCAATACTATGCTGATACATTGAAGAATATTCTTGGTCCATAGTATTCAATAAAACCAACCTGATGGATACCACTTTCATGAGCAAAAGCATTAGCTCCTACAATAGCCTTGTGTGGCTGTACCAACAGCCCAGAGTACTCTTCCACCTATACAGCATAAGTGAAATGAATAAACCAAAAAACAAAGTTAAAAACTGCAAAAGAAGCCCTAGATAGAATACCATCTTGCTAGCCATGACAATGTGCTGTGTATTGATACCGGTATAAAGGCCGCCCAACACTTGATCTCCGCGGCATTTTAATGCCATTACAACCTACATTAAAATAAAGAAGTGCATAAATCAATAAAATAAAAAGTGAAAAGAGGTATAAAAGAGATATGCATCAAGGGAGTCAGTAAGGAAACCGTGAAATGGAAGTTAAGAAGAAAATCAAAAGCAACAAAAACATGTCGTTTTAAATCAAAAATTGCGCAGACACATACCACATTACAAAACATCCATAAAATGTAAAATCGTATATGTACTTTTGAGCTCCATTTACCAAAAAAGGATTAGATGCTGGAAAGCACACAGCCAAAAATTCGAGGCATACAAAGCTGTCCAAACCACTAGTCAAAAAAGGAATAGTGTAAACAAGCATGTTCCACCCCACACAAACACAAAATATAAGTAATTTCTGATAAAACTGTCTCCGTAATTGTAATTTATTAGACATTATAGGTTGAATCTATACATATCTTGATCTCCATAATCTTTGAATATAATGTTAATCGAATATATGTTCCACATAAATGCAGATGGTTCCCTCTTATAAAGTTGGATTATGCAGGAGATGCATTCTGACTTAAAACTGAAACTGCATTATGAGGAAATGAGGGGTAGAGAAATTCCGTTACAAGAACTAGCTAATGAGGAAATGATTTTCTTCAGCATTTGTTGCGAACTTTGGGTGAATAGAAATAAAGGGTGGTTTGGGGATATTAGAATTGAAAAAAATGCTATTTTGAGACGTATAGAGGAGTTAGATAAAATTGATTCCTCCGTACGCTTAAATGAGGATAAGAGGTCAGAAAGAGGTGCATTGAGGAGAAAATTAGAAGAGTCACTAGTTAAAGAGGAAGTGTCTTGGCATCAAAAAGCCAAAGTCAAAGGAGTGATCGAGTGGGACAATAATTCCAAGTTATTCCATAGAATGGCGAGTGGTAGGAAAGTAAATAACATAATCAATAAACTTGAAAATGTGAGTGGGGAGGTACTTCAAACAGAAAAGGAAATAGAAAGAGAGATCCTAAATTATTTTGAAAATCTCTATAAGGGGGTGGAGGGTCGTAGCTTCGAGATTGAAGGTCTTGATTGGGCGAGGGTGGGAACTCAGAGTATAGATATGTTGGAGCGTCCGTTTGAGGAGAGTGAGGTAAAGGAAGCTTTATTCCTATGTGATGGGGATAAGGCTCCCGATCCGGATGGTTTTCCAATGGCTTCTTTACAAGCCGGATGGGAGGTCATCAAAAGCGATATTATGGATGTATTTTGAGAGTTTTATGAGAACGGTATGGTGAATGTTAAAACTAATGCCACGTTCATTTGTCTAATTCCTAGAAGGTTGAATTCAATCTCAATTAAGGATTTTAGACCAATAAGCCTTGTTACTTCCTTGTACAAGATATTGGCAAAAGTACTTTCTTTGAGATTAAAAAGGGTTTTGGGGGAAACTATTGATTTGTCTCAAGGAGCGTTTGTACATGGGAGACAAATACTTGATTTAGTGCTCATCGCCAATGAGGTAGTGGAGGAATATAGGGCAAATAAAAGAGAGGGTGTGGTGTTGAAAATAGACTTTGAAAAGGCTTATGACTACATTAATTGGGATTTTCTGGATTTCGTTTTGGATAAAAAAGGGTTTGGGGAGAGATGGAGAAGGTGGATTAGAGGGTGCCTTTCTTCGGTTAATTTCTCGGTTATGATTAATGGGAAACCGAGTGGGCTTTTGGGGGCTTCAAGGGGGTTACGTCAAGGGGATCCCCGTTCCTTTTCATAATAGTAGCGGATGTTTTAAGTAGGTTAATGAAAAGAGCATGTGAGAGGAAGGTCGTTAGAGGCTTTGAAATTGGCCATAATAAAACTGAAATTTCTCATTTGCAATTTGCTGATGATAGCATTTTCTTTTTCCCAAATGACAGTATTGTGGCTAATAATTTGGCAGGGGTGCTTAGGGTATTCTCATTGGTATCGGGTCTAAAAATCAACATGGGTAAAAGCATTGTCATGGGGCTAAACTTAGCTCCATCACGGCTGGCCAAAATTGCAAATACGCTGGGGTGCGGGTGTGGGGAATGGCCTCTTAGTTATTTGGGTTTACCGTTAGGTGATAATCCAAATAGCATTGAGTTTTGGAACCCTGTTATTGAACGAGTCTCAAAAAGAGTGGAGGGGTGGCATAGAGGGTGCCTCTCTAAGGGGGAAGATCAACTTTACTTCAATCGGTTCTAGGGAGTATTCCAATTTACTACCTTTCTATTTTCAAAATTCCCCATAAAGTAGCATCAAGTTTGGAAAAAATAATGAGGGACTTCCTTTGGGAAGGAAGAGGGGAGGGAAAAAAAAGATCATCTTGTGAATTGGGAGGTTGTTACGAGACCTAAGATAGATGGAGGGCTTGGTGTGGGGAACTTAATTGAAAGGAATAAGGCTTTGCTTGGTAAATGGCTTTGGCGATTCCCACTTGAAAGTGATTCACTTTGGCATGTGATTATAGCAAGTATGGCTCTCACCCGAATGGGTGGGACTCTTCTCCTGACATTAATGGCTCTCTTCGTGCTCCTTGGAAGTCCATTTCAAGGGTGTGGAGTGACTTCGAGCAGCATATTAAATTGGTTGTGGGAAATGGGAAGAGAATCCGCTTTTGGGAGGATTCATGGGTAGGGGATAACCCTCTCAAAATCAGTTTTCCTAGACTTTTTCGGATTTCTTGTGATCAAAATGCGTCTATTCATTCGGTAATCTCTTGGTCTTCTCATTTAGAGTATTCGTGGAATCTTTCATTTCGTAGGTCCTTCCTTGATAAGGATGTTGATGATATGTCTCCTTGTTAGGTTTGATTCATGGTTTTAATCTTATCCAAAATTCATTGGATAAACGTGTATGGGCTGCTCATATTTCTAGTGTATTCTCTTGTAAGTCCTTTTTTGAAACACTATCTCACTCATCGACCTCAATCACTCCACATCATTATAATTTCATTTGGAAAGGAAAAGTCCCTTCCAAAGTTAAGGTCTTTGCTTGGCTTGTATTTAGAGGAAGAGTGAATACATGTGACGTTATTCAAGAGAGGAGGCCATCCATGTGTTTGTCACCGTCTTGGTGTATTTTGTGTAAAGAAGGTCTTGAGGGGATTGATCACATTCTGCTTCAATGTAACTATGCATGGAGAATTTGGGCTCGGTTGTACAAGGTATTTGGGTTGGTAGGGGTTGTCCCCAAAAGATGGGTAGATTTCATTGGCCTAAAATGGAGCTTTAGTAGCGCAAAAGCTGTCAATCTGTGGAAGGTGTCAGTGATGGCAGCAGCTTGGACAATATGGCTAGAGAGAAACAAGAGAGTTTTTGAAGATTGTTATAGATCGGTATCTAGCTTATGGGATCAATTGATATTTCTGATTGGTCTTTGGGCTAGGGCAGCTAATTTATTTGATAGTACGGATAGGCTTTTATTTGAGTTGGATTGTTGTAGTTTTTTGGTCTAATTAGTTTTGCTTGCTATTTTGGGTTAAGTTGTAGCATCTTTGTAGTGGTCCTTCTCATCCACTGCTTTCTTTATTGCTCTTCTCTTATGTAACTTTCTTTGATTAGTAATAATATATTTTGTTTCTTATCCAAAAAAATAAAAAAAAGACCTGAAGTTTAAACGAAGAAGAGAGTTCTAGGGTTTCTATGGCTACGTCTTCAGTTCACCCCTAATAAGCCTATGTTTGATGACACCTCCGGCATAGAAGCCTTGACCACCGATCGGCCACCGTCCAGAGTCCGGTGATCAGAAAACAAGCGAGTGGGCCTCACGCGTAAGGGCGCGTGGTTAGCCTGGTTAGCCGGAAAACCAACATTCGATTCTCAGAAGGCTCGTCCACTCCCCACACCACAGATCTGTGCTTTGTTCAGTCTGTTTCTTTTTTTTTTTGATCAGAAACAACACTTATATTAATCAAATAAAGAAAATACAAGCAGAAGAAAGACTGAAAGTGAATGAGAAATCCACTAACAGCTAGCACAAAAATAAGAATAACAAACAAAAGAAACACAAAAACCTAGCAGACAACAGTCAACCTGAGAACAAGCCTGCTACCAAACCCTACCCAAAAACAAATAAACAACACAAACGGCATAAAACTACACTCAATCTATAGGACTGCAGCTGACCAATCTCTGGCAATGTCTGACAAGGAAAGAGCCCCAAAAACTTTTGAAGAATATGCCCATAGCGAAGCCGTAGCCTTGACCCTCTGCCAAACTTCCTCATTATTAGCCTCCTTGTCGTCAAAACAATCTGGAATTCCTTTCCCTCCACACGCACCATACAACTGCCATGCAACTACTTCTCCATAAAGTTTTAGACTTCTTTTTGTTACCCTTCAAATACCACTTTAATGAAAGTAACCTATGCCAAGATTTTGGAAAAGCCGAAATCAGACCTAACAGACTTCGAATGTTGCACCAAATAAGGTGAACAAATGAACAATGGAGTAACATATGATCAATGCACTCTCCCTCCTTTTTACACAAAACACACCAAGATGGAGAAATTTGTAAGTACGGTCTTCTCAATTGCAGCAAGTCTGCTGTGTTAACTTTCTTTATAGCAGCTAACCAAGCCAAAACCTTAACCTTAGCCGGTATACCATTCATCCAAATCATATCGTATGGTTCAAAATTTCCTTCTACGTTGGCCTGTGACAGAAATTCAAAAAATGATCTTACAGAAAACAGCCCAGATTTATCTATCTCCCATATTCTTGAATCCCTCTCGAATCTTGATATCTGCAAATTATTAATTAACCCCACCATTATCATATACTCGATCTCTTCCACTTCCGAAAAATTTCTTCTAAATATAATGTCCCATGTAAAATTGTCACTTGAATCCCAGAAAATATAATCAGCTATTAAAGCTCTTGGATTGACTGCCACTCTATGTAATCGTGGAAACTGCACTGCCAAGGTGTCCCTCTCCAACCATCTATCTAACCAAAACCGAATATTAGCTCCATCTCCAACCTTGAATCGAAAACTCCTCTCAAACTTGACAATACCTCTAGAAATTGCCTTCCATGGATTACGAAGTGACCCTCTAACCACGGCATTAGATCTCCAACCATTGTTTATCACTCCATATTTACTTTTGATAATGGAGTGCCAAAATGCACTTTGTTCAATCGGAAATCGCCACAACCATTTACCCAAAAGAGCCTCGTTCCTCTTAATCAAATTACCAATACCCAGACCCCCATCTCTTTTACACCGAGAGACAGACTCCCAACCCACCAAATGATCCCCTTTTCCCTTCTCAAACCCCTCCCAGAGAAAATTCCTCATTAATTTTTCAATGGTCTTGGCCACAAAAACGGGAATTTTAAAAAGAGAAAGATAGTAAATTGGAATACTTTCCAAAACCGACTGAATCAAAGTCAGCTTACCACCTCTCGAAACACATCCCCTGAACCAACCTTCGAGCCTTCTACCTACTTTTTCAACAACCGGACTCCAAAAACCCAACCCTTTTGATTCGGATCCCCCAAAGGCAACCCCAAATAAGACATAGGCCAACTTCCACCGAGCACCCAATTCTGGCAGCTAATGAATTCAACTCCTCCTCTTCTATATTAATGCCCACCACTTCGCTTTTTGGAGAAATTTATCTTTAAACCCGAAGCATACCCGAAAATGTCTAAAATACAAATAAGATTATCTATTTTCTCCTCATTTCTAGAAAGGAAAAAGATAGTATCGTCGGCAAATTGTAAATGGGACAATTTTACTCTATCTCTACCTATAGAAAATCCTTCAACCATATCGCGCCCTATTGCCCTCTCAACCAACAAATTTAATGCATCCGATACCAACACAAAAAGAAAAGGAGAGAGAGGATCCCCTTGCCGAAGACCTCTTGTCGCCTTAAAGAACCCCCTTGGTCTCCCATTCATCAACACCGAAAAATTTACCGACGACAAGCACCCTTTAATCCATCTCCTCCACCTACTCCCAAACCCCTTATTCTCCAACACATGATCCAAAAAATCCCACTCAATGTGATCGTAAGCCTTTTCAAAATCAATCTTCAACACCAATCCTTCCTTCTTTCTCTCCCTATACTCCTCAACACCTTCATTAGCAATGAGAGCCAAATCAAGAATTTGTCTCCCCTTAACAAAGGCCCCTTGCGCAACTCCTACCGTTTCACCCATTACCTCCCTCAACCTTAAAGATAAGACTTTAGCCAATACTTTGTAAAGACTAGTAACTAGGCTAATAGGTCTAAAATCTTTAAGTTTGAAAGAAGCGATTTTCTTCGGAATGAGGCATATGAACGTTGCATTAGTACGCGCATTCACCACCCCACTGTCAAAAAATTCCCTCAAAACCTTCATTAAGTCCTCTTTAATAATCTCCCATCCTATTTGAATACCTCCATAGTGTACCCGTCCGTCCCGCGACTTGTTACCGTCACACGAATCAATAGCTGCCTTAACCTCTTCCTCCTCAAATGGCCTTTCAAGCCATTCCTTGTTCTCTACACTAATCGGGTTCCACTCCAAGCCCCCAAAACCCACGTGAGAACTTTCCTTTTTTGTGTAAAGCCTCTTAAAATACTCCACCAACTCGCTCTCAATTTCGGATTCTTCCAACACCATCAAGCCGTCCTCCCTCTCCATCTTACTTATGAATTTGTTAACTTTTCTTTGATTAATAATCCGATGGAATAAGCTAGAATTAGCATCCCATTCAACTACTCCTTTAACTCTCGCTTTTTGGTTCCAAGAGATTTCTTCATTCAAGAGTAGTTCTTCCATCTCCTCCTTTAACCTCCTTCTCTCCACTATTTTCTCTTCACCCAAAGAACCCCTAATTTCTTCTTCATCAATTTCTTGAATTTTAACGCATTAACTGCCCCTTTTTCACCCTCACTCACCGAATACCTCCGAGTTCCATCTTTTAACTTTCTGTTTAACTTTCTCCAATTTCTTCATGAATTTGAACCCTTCCCACCCTTCAACCGTGCTTTCACCCACCAATCTTTGAAAATTCCCAGAACTCTCTATGATTTTACGCCACATATTTTCGAATCGAAACGGAGTA